>VZSZ01012039.1:273326-298947 GCA_013398815.1 Ibidorhyncha struthersii
TCCTCATATGAAAGATGTTCCAATCCCCTAATCATCTTTGTAGCCCTTTGCTGGACCCTCTCCAGCAGATCCCTGTCCCTCTTGAACTGGGGAGCCCAGAACTGGACGC
The DNA here is from genome assembly GCA_013398815.1 of Ibidorhyncha struthersii. Taxonomy (NCBI): domain Eukaryota; kingdom Metazoa; phylum Chordata; class Aves; order Charadriiformes; family Charadriidae; genus Ibidorhyncha; species Ibidorhyncha struthersii. The sequence goes on from VZSZ01012039.1 coordinate 273,436, forward strand.
AGTATTCCAGATGCGGCCTCACCAGGGCAGAGTAGAGGGGGAGGATGACCTCCCTCGACCTGCTGGCCACACTCCTTTTGATGCACCCCAGGATGCCATTGGCCCTCTTGGCTGCCAGGGCACATTGCTGGCTCATGGTCATCCTGTTGGAAGCTCCAGGCAAGTCACTTCTTGGACTGTGCTTGCTTTTTAACGATTTTATTTGGATAATTTCATGTCAGAGAGTGAAAAGACTACCAGCCTCCAAGAGCATACGAAGAGATTTTTTAGTGCATCCCAAAGCAGAACTTGAGAGTTCATAGGTGTTTAAAGGGCTAGTACAATTTCAAAAGCACTTTAGATTAGGACATATTTCTACAAGTGGCATGTGGTAGTGTGGCGTTCTGTGTTGCTCAAAGCAAATGTGGGTTTGCTGTGCCCTAGAAGTCCTGTGGTGTTTTCTATGAAATTGTAAAGTGGTTACTTCTAAAATGTTATTGAATTAAAGCAACAGCAGCTCTTTTTTTCCCCACAGTCCAGGACATGCCCAGACACTTAAAGCCATTTTGTTCCTTCTTTGACCTACAACTTGCTCTGCATTTTCAAAAGCCTTCTTTTTAAAAAACATAGAAAATCCCATTAAAATTAATCAAAACCTGAAAAATGCATATGTGGCAAATTAACTTTTCATTATTCTACTGATTTCAAAGAAGTTACACTAGATGTGACTTTATTCAATTTAGAACTCTGAAGTACTGTCCAATTTTTCAAACTGCATAAAGCTATTCAGCCATTTTTACTATATCACATTTTTATTATTCTGCACCACATCCATACTTTCTAGAATCCTTCCATAGCACTCTTATCTTAATTTCCCCAAACCTGGGCAATATTAGCACATTACTTTCAATTAAAGCAACTCCAATTTGAGAACAAAGTAATTAAGCTCCACAATGGTCCCTTCAGTATATTTTTGTTGGCTGCCACAACCCTTTCAGATACTATATATACAGAGTGATTTGGATTCTCCATGATCTCCAAAAAATTGCACTATCTTACCCTCTTCACAAGCAGCTTTCAAATTCCACAATCTCTCCACAGCACTGCTGATACACAGTTTATCTCCACCTGCTAAACTCTGATCCTCTCTCACTTCCCCCGCTGTCCTTTAAACCCTTGCCCATCTTCTTCTGAAAAGTCTGAAAATTATTTGAAGAAGAGTGATATAAAAAGAGAGAAGCAAATATTCATAGCTTGAAAAAAAGATCTGTGGAAGCAATAAGCCTTTTACGTGTATTAATAAGAATTAGTCAGTTAAAAAGCAAGCAAGAGAAGAAGAAGTAATCAAAACCATGAAAGAATGTACTTAAAAGGGAATAAAGAAAAAAAGGCAGAAAAATTAAAAAGCTAAAAATTAATTATATGAAAAAATGTTTTCTTTGGTATTGAAGCCATAGTCTAAGAAGTATAGTTTTTCCTTTGCATTTTTTTCTTTACAAAGTTACTATTTAAATACTCAACCACAGCTGAAAATTTACAGTGTATATTGTGAATATTTTGCATCCTCTTGACCTCCTGAAATGATTATTTTGGGGAAGAGACAACTTTTAGAAATATTTGAACAAGTTTTATTACCAAATTATATATATCAAAAAGAAGTAGTATTCTGGTCTGTTTGAAAATCCCAATGACAGTAAAACATACAAGTAAAACATAGTAGCAAAGTATGAGGGAAAAAACATGAAATAAATTTGTTAGGTTAAGTGTATTTATAGAAAGAACATCGCACAATAAGACAGCAGACAAAGCATTTCCCTTAAATGTTAAAATGACCTATTTGTGTAAATATCTATATCCCAGTAAAACTCAATAGTGAGAAACAAATAAGAATTTGCGGTGTTGATAATCCAGGGATTGTAATCTGTATTTAAAATTTGATACTAGTTTTTTGTAGGTTAGGCTTTTTATTACGATGATATTGTGTTTTAATTAAAACATAGTAAAACTACAGAAATGACGGGTTTGTTCATTAATATAGTAGGAATGGGGGGAAGCTCCTATGCAGAATTTATGACAGAACTCTTTACCATAGGCTCTGGCCGAGTGTGGCCTGTTACCTCACCCCTGTGCACACATGTACAGGCTTAGGTATGCTTCTAGCAGTCACTGGTGATACCAATTTTGATACATTTTTTCAGACTTTTGTCACATTATTTTTGTATAAGAAAAAACACAACAGAACATAGCCCTACTTTTTTCCAGAATGACAGTAATCCTAGTCATTACCATTTCTTACATTCCTCTTTAAATAATAAATAATCTCTTTTTAAGTGGGTTATTTAAAAGCCAGAGAGAGACAGAACAGGTTGCTTGCTGTAACTCCCCTTCAACTTCATTCAAAAAACTTATTTTTTATTAATTACAGATTTTACCCTTTGATACAGAACTAAACAAGCTATTGCTTACTGTCTTGGATAAATTATTGTACCAGGAATACACTGGCAAGATATTCTGTGACTTGCAAACATGCTACTGCTTTAGTTTGTAGGAATGTGAGCGATTTACTAAAAGCTTCTGCAAAGTCAAAATATAGTCTCCTGACAAGAATTATGCCTTTGTCTCCATTATCAGCCACTTGCATATCGAAGTGAGGATGCACTCAACCATGTATGCCATTTTCTCTCTGTTACACCTGTTGTGCAATTCAAGCGTGTTTTTTTGTGGCTTTAGTAGGCTCTTGCACCACTCTTCAGCACTCCTGAATGGAGCTAAGTGCCCCCTGCAGTCCTGATCCCAGGGCATGCAAATCCCAGGTATGCTGACAGCAAGGGCAGGGTACTTTTCAGACTGTTTTGCCACTCTGGCACTTCTCTAATTCCCATTAGACAACCTATCATAATGACCGTACCTCCCCTCCTGCCCATTTACCTTGGATAGATATCTAGACTTTCAGGGAAGAGAGTGGTCAGGTTATTCAGGGCATGTCCAGGCTGTATTTGGAAATCGGTGTTCTAAGGAGCAATGCAAATGTTCCTGCCTTCAGATGAATACTCAGTTTTACTCTCCCTTAGTTCCCAAGCAGATCAAACCTAGTGCCACGTGCCTGGTGTTTGAAAAGTATTCGTTTTTATTAAAACTAAAACATTCTATAAATCAAAGCACACCTTAAAATGAAAGCGCAGAAGAATGGGGAGATTGATGAACATGGGAAATGAAAAATTGAAGATGCCACTATTTTTACTGATGAAATACAGAAGCATTAGGAATAAAAAAGCAGCTAAAAAGTTGTTCACCACCCTACTCCAGTGAAATGCCATTAATGATCAGTCTTAATACAGGAGGTAGGACTTCTGTAAGGTCCATATTGCTGCCATTACTGCTGCACTGCAATCAATCTGAGAGAAATCTCAAAGAATAGCCTGAAGTAGGAGAGAAATTATTCTAAAATTTGTTTTGATTATGCTCAACTTATTTATTCAAGATTTTGGCAGCAAGAAAGCATTGCTATTTTTCAATTGTTGCCAAAGAAGAGGACCTATCCTGTTATCATTCCTCAGTCATAACTCCAAGCAAGGATTACAAAGTTTGGGAGACAGAAAAAAAGAATCCTTTAATAGAATGAATTAACAGGATTTTTTTTAGTATATTTGTACCTAAAATATAGATGGACAGTGAATTCCTGATGAAAAGGCATTTAATAAAAGGATTACTGAAGCTAGCAAGACATTCAAAAAGCAATCAAACCTTTTTCTCTAAACATTAGTTCATATAGTTGCACTACTCTGAATAAAAATGAATCTTGACAACAGTAATATAAACATTGGAATTGCTTATTATTTTTCTTGTGTTCACTGGAATTCATATATGATATGAAATACTAACAGACCACAGAAGACACCAAGTGATTTGACATAATGGGTAACTGGATTATCTTTCTTTTGTCCAGGTGTTACTGTACAATATGAAATCTGCATATGTCCAAAGAAAAGAAGACATTGACAGTGGGATGCTGCATGCAAACATTGATCAACTACCTATGCCCTTCTCATTGAATTACATGTGAATATTCAGTTGCTCCACTTTAATAATGAGCCAAGTGGATGTTATGAGGAAGTTCTGTGGGTAAAATCTTAACTTCACCAGAGGAAAGGCCTAATTTGGCCTTTGGCAGACTTTCACATTTTCCACTTATTATCCTTCTTTGGTATTTGTGTGTTCACGAAGTCTTGCTGGCATTACAGACTTCTTGTATTTGAATATGACTGTCAACAAGACAGTTGGCCATCAGGCCACAGATCAAGGTGCAGTACTAATCAGAGCAAGAGTCAGGATTTTTTTGGTTTAGTGAGATTAAGGCAGCTCTGTGCTTAGCATGGTAAATGTTGGTCTGCGTTGATCTTCAAGTTGTGGCCAGCAAGCCTCTCAACTGCTTAGGACTGCTACATTCAAACACACTTTGCACAGAAATCTTTAAACAAACAAAACTAAAACACTCAATCCAAACAAAACAAAACCCTCATTACTTCAAACTCCTTAACTTTTGGAGATTTTGTTAAGATATTTTTAGATTTGCGGGTGAAAAATTGCATAGTAGTGCAGAGTATCATCACAGATGAATTATTTTATATGCCTGATAATTTTTTTGGTCTGCTTGCAATTTCAGATTCTCCAGAAAAGAGATTGTTTCAGTATCTCTTCTAAACATTCTTGCTACTTGACACAGTGCTTTGCAAAAATTGATGAAAACACAATCCATGCCATAGGGGACAAATGATTAAAAAGAAAAGAAACTTTGATCTGTTACTTCTGTGTCAGTCAAGAGTAACACCACTGTAAATACTATTAAGATTTTTAAAAAGTGCATATGGAATCCGAATATGTTATGAATATCAGAGGCAGAGACACAATAAAACATCAAAGAGGAATGAGTAGAGGGGAAAGAGAAAAAAATTAAAAAGAACTTTTGAGATGGACCAATGTTAGCAGAAAGCAGATTACTAGTTCTTAAGGTGATGGGAGAAAAGATTCTGTTTAATAGTATAGCATGTTCCAAAATACAAATATTTTTGTGGATAAAATTTAAACTTGGTACAATAGATTCATTACAGCTAGTCACCTACGCATGTGCTTTGGTAGACATGTCCTTTTAAAAATAGCTTGACAGATATTAAATATGTCTTGAATTTATGAGTTAGTAAGATCTATCTCATAAGTTACATAGAATCATAGAATCATAGAGTCGTTAAGGTTGGAAGGGACCTTTAAGATCATTGAGTCCAACCATTAACCTAACCTGACAAAAAACACTTCTAAACCATGTCCCCAGGTACCACGTCTACCCTTTTTTTAAACACCTCCAGGGATGGTGAATCCACCACCTCCCTGGGCAGCCTATTCCAATGCTGGATAACCCTTTCAGTGAAGAAAGTTTTCCTAACATCCAACCTAAACCTTCCCTGGCTTAACTTGAACCCGTTTCCTCTCGTCCTATCACTTGTCACTAGGGAGAAGAGGTCAGTCCCCATCTCTCTACAACCTCCTTTCAGGTACTTATAGAGAGTGCCTCCTCTTCTCCAATTGCATATCTGTAGTTTAAACAAAGCATCATGATTGCTGTTGTGGCAATGCACAGGATCTTAACAAGCTGCCGGTGGAGCCCCACTATTGGTTGTGGGGTTTATGCTTGCTTTAAAGAGTCCATGCTCACTACCAGAACATTCCAGCAATTTCTGCAAAGCATTATTGGGGTAGGTTTCCAACATAAACTAGTATAATGGGTCTTTTCTGGGGTAACTGAGATAGCAGGACGTACTAACCACATGCTACTTTCTGAAACTCACTACAGTTCAAGAGCTAAGTTGGTGACTTATACCAAATCTTTAGCTGCTGTTTTGAATTGCTGGACTGCATTTCAGTCTTCTGCATCTTGTTAGCAGCTCTATCTTCATCATTGCACTGGCCAGCAAATGCCCAGATTCAAAGTTTAATTTCTACCAGTAGATGTGGTACGCATCCTTTTTTTTTTTTTCTGAAATTTGCAGATCCATTTATCTAGAAAGCATAGTTATTGAGTTTTTTTATTCCTATTGCTATTAATCAAGTGAAATATCTTTCCGACTCCTTATTCCAAGAATCTAAGGAAGTGATCATGGATCATTTTTTCTGGTAACACAAATTTCTTGAAAATACAAGTTACTCTCCATATGCCTTTTCACTAAAATATGTCTATCTTACAGAAAATCAGAGATTAATTAAGTTTTTTCACCTTCTCACATTAAGCAAGTCTCACATTACAAAATATTTCAAAAGATACACTGAAAAAGGATCTTGTTGAAATAATTCCTTCTAAGAAGTGATCATTATCTGGAGGCCATCTCCCTCTATATTAATTCTGATACATATATGGATTTCGACAAGGAAATCTACAGGTATGTATGGCTTATGCCAAAAACACATAAAGGCACAAAAGTTCAAGGGGACAGTGCACTCTCCTCCCCTAGTTTAGAATGGCAATGATATTACATGAACCTGATTTTAAAATATGTTGTACTTTTTGCATACTCCCTTTAACCTTTAGTAAAACTCCATCCTCATACACACTTAGGCAATGTTGGCTGGTCTAAGCCGGACACTGCTTTAACAAATGTATGCAGGCAGAGTATGAAATCGCTGAAGGGGATTCAGGGAAAGAATGGGTTATATAATAAAGAAAAATGTGAAAAAGTGGGGAAAATGTATGTGGAATTATTCACAAGGTGAAAAGGGGTAACTATTTCAGGTACTCCATTTCAGAGACAATTCAGAAAAACATTTTAATAGACTGATTTGTAAAATAATATCAAGCATACATGCATAAAAAGAGCAGTAAAAAAACATACTCAGACATACTCCTGGAATAAGGTGTATTTTGGGCTGTTCATACTTCAAATAGCCACACATATGTTAGTAATCACACCATATCCATTCTCAAGTTCATATGCATTTTTCTGTGTTCCAGAGGTTTACTTGATGGCCTCACTATGGAAAACAAGTATGAGACAGGGGGTGGAATCTGATAACATTACTAACAAAAAGTAGCTCTTACAAAGCAGTTCTAGTACTTCCAAACTCCAAACATTAACTAAAGACTGTCTAAAGAGGCTCCTGAGAAGCAGAAAGGCTTTCCAAATGTAAAACCTAACAGAGGAGAGATAGCTCAATGCCCCAGGCTGTCAGCTGGGAAAGCTCAGGTTAGAATTTAGGAAAGCCTGACTATAACCTTCACACAACTCGTAAAAGTCACAGCCTCAAGAAATGAAACAGTATCATCTCATCCATGAAAACAGGACAGGCAATATTTCAATAACAGTTGAACACTTTTCTTCTTATGAGGCAACACAAGGCAATGAAGAAAAGGCCAAGAAGTCCATAACACAGTAGGGAATGGGTCTTCTGATCCTTTTGTTTTATGCACTGGAAAATACCATCTTCTCTTAATTGCATAAGTTTAGCCTGCTTCTTCATACAGTTATTCAAACACATTCATCTCAGGAATAGGAATGAAAAAAGAAACACTGGATATTTTTACTGCATATTCGAATAAGAAAAAATACTCAAAGTAATATGAATGTACTTAGGATATGGGTAAAAGGTAAATTCTTGTCAAGACATGCAATGATACACCACCTAGATCCATTTGGTCTGGGAGATTAATAAAATATTTCAGTCATTCATCAAGAAAGGTAACTTTTCCCCAGAATGACCTGGGTTCATGAAGAGGCAATGTCTGTGACTGTTTCTGTGAAAACAATAACCATGAATGGTTTTGAACAGTTTTTATAAAACAGGATTCAGTACAAACAGTGGAGCAATTATTGCCTTCCTCTACTTTTCTTTTAAGAAGTAAAGATAGTGAATCTTTTCCCATAATAGGCAGAGCACATTTACAGAGAGAATGGGTATGAGAAATAACCAGTTTGGAACATTCTACTATAACTGTAAAGTTAAAACTCAAATGCACTACTTTTTCTTAAAAAGGCATAGCAAAGAAACTAGGGCTCACAACGCTGCAGTCATGTTTTCCGTAGAGGATTTGTAATATTCACAAAGCTCTTATCAGCTACTATTATTTCTAACAAACACAAAAGCAACATGTAGCCTTTTTCACTTAGTGATACTGGATTAAGTCTAATTCCTACACAACAGCAAAGATAACTTGAAAAATTAGAAAAATACAGTTCACCAGCTAAAATTATTATGAAGATAAAGTGAAACCAAGAGACTCAGTGATCACAGTATCTAAAAACCTCAAATGAATTGCTAAGAGATAAACAAAGGTGCAGAGTGAAACAAAGACATGAGAGAAGGGTGTATTAATAACAGCCTGGGAAAAAATGACCTCTTAACTAACCATTTACCTAACTAATATTTACCTAGGATGACAAATGTGTATTTCATGAGAAACACCTAACCTATGAATTAATGTCTGCTTCAGTTCTATAGCAACACGACAATGGCTAAGGAAAAAAGAAGTCTCCAAAAGCTGTTGGTTTCCACTTCTAGGACATGACCATGTAGGTCAGAGCAGAGCAAGGACATTGCTCCTGGTACCCTTGTGCTTGAAAAATAATTAGAATTTGAATACAGCTTTTCTAGAACAGTGACAGAGAAGAAGGGATTAATCAATAAATTTCTTAAGGCTGGACAAGATACAAGAAAGCTTATGGACATGTTTTCTGCAAGAACATTGAAAACTGAATGCTGAAGCCTAACCAAGTTTTGGAGCAGCTTACGTTCATCAATTTAGGACTGCAGAAATCCCACACCTTTCTCAGACTCTTTTTGAAAAACTCTTTTTAAGCAGGAATTAGATCTGCAACAAGCATTCTAGATCAGTTAACATTTAGAGATGTGAAAGTTTATATATAAAGTTCTGATTTGGATTGCTACTTAGGAAAAATATCATATTGCAATTTTTAACTTTTTTTTATCTCAGTCTACTCATAAATTTTATTTACTACTGGTACTGCAATTGCTTTATTGTAATAAAACAACTAAACAGCAAATTAAGTTTTCTATTTCACCTGTTAAACTCCTGAATTCATGAAGCTGCTGTCTCATTTCCTCCAATGACAACAGGCATGAAACAGTAATTCAAGTACTGCAGTAACTCTGCTTTATGCTTTTCATATGCTGCCTGCAGGCACAGTGAATGAGAATAAAAATTGGAGCACAACACCAGAAGATCTTGTTCTGTTCTCTGTATCTATGCGTTTAGCTCCCGCACTCTGATTATTTGTTACAGCTCCTACAGCTCTGGGAAATGACAGACTCACAGATACTGTGAACACAGCAGCCCTCCTCCCCTTTAGACTTTCATTCCCAGGGTGAAGGGAAGAATGGCAGAACCAGCCTGTGGTTTCCTCCCCATTTCAGAGGCTGAGATCAGTGGCCCATGGACAATTTCATACCAAGGAAGCCACAAGCAGGTGTTATTAGGAAATCTATTGGTAACAGTGGATGAAGATACATAATTTTATTAACTAGCATTTTGCTTTCTATTAGTATATTGTATCACTGTCCTGTATATCACCTCGCTTCTTACAGCAAAGAAGGGAAGCTTCTTCCTATAAAAGCAAAGCGATTCTGTATCTTGCTTTGCTGCTTTCTCTCTTCTTAACCAGTGGGCACAAAAGAACTTTCCTGTATTTCCAAGTTCCTGTTTCCAAATGAGGGAAATATCCTGTCACCTCCAATAACAACTGGAAAGTGTACGGGCATCGAGAACTCTGAAAACAGCTAGCTTTCGGCATGTCCTCAGTACTAAACATATCATTATCTTCTCAAAATGGAAGTTTCCAAGGAAACGAGAAGAAAAGAGGATATGAGAAATGTAAATTTAAAAGAGCAAAACAAAACAAAAAGTCTGGTGTTGTTTTTTTCTTTGTTGTTGCAAATTTACATAGACATGTACACTGTTATTAAGTTGCAATTATGGTCCATGGGCTTATAATTTCATTCATATATCAACAGTACTAGTTACTTGGACTGCCAAGATCAAGTCTCTATCATGCTAATAACTGCATATTCACAAAAGAATCCCTGTTCTAAAAAATTATTATCTAAATAGGTGGTATAGAAAATAAGAAGTGTCAGTCTCATGTTGACAGAACTGAAAGAAAAATATTAAATAAATTGTTAAAGTCATAAAGGAAATCTGTATTACAGTCAGGAAATGAACACAGATCCATCTCCTCAGTATATAGTTAACTGACATAAAGACTGTGAGACAACTGAATCCACTGCAGGCTCTCTGCTTGAAAATGGCTTCCCCAGAAATCTACAGTGTACCTATAATTTTATTGTTTATTGTGATAATATGGTGTATTTTTAGCGGAGGTGTCTGGTTTTTTGCTTTCTTGAGAAAGTCACCAAGCTATCTTGACTAATTTTTTTTTTTATGATCTTTTGTTAAGGCTTTGAAACAGACCCCTAGGTCTGAGTATAATTTAGAACATACTGGGCTGCAAGTTCAAAATAAAAAAAAAAAACACCACCAAAGCAGTAAGGAAGGAAAATTGCATTTCCAGATAGTCTTTACTTACTATTAAACAAGGACTGTTCATCCAGCTTTGAGCAGAAAATTGGACCAGATGACCTCTGCAGTTCCTTCCAACCTGAACTATCCTATAGTCTCACCAGATTGCTGTTTTCGGGAATGTTTTCAGAAGTCACTTGTGATTTAATTTACATGGAACATCTTATTACTGGCTTCCCTCAGACGAAGGGGAAAGGCACTGGCATTGTGACCTGTAAAATCACTCCCAGACCCTGTTGTCGGCAATAACTTGAATCTGTTCTCTGGGTTGTACGTGTTATTTCACTTGGATGATGAAATGATTAAGAAAAAAATAAATGGATCTGGAGAAATAAAGAACCAAAGTCTAAAACTAAGAAGAATGAGAATTCTTAGTTTGTACAGACTGCTTTTCATCTGTCACTCTCAAGAAGAGAATTCTTTGACCACTGTGCCTGCAGCCAAAAAACCCTGACAACAAAACATGTATATTAGTATGAAGGCTTTCCTCAAATACAATGTTCTGATGCAGTTTACACTGCATTAAAAAAAAAAAAACCCAAACAACTATTTAAGCTATTATTAACAGCAGAACATATGTTAGTGCAATTGTATATACCTTGACTGCCTTTTCAGAAGACGCATAACTAAAAGCAGCAAGAGCTATAGTTCTCTGATGGCTAGTTAATTACTTGCCATTAGTAGATCAATAAATGGCTTTAATTGTGATTTGTTTAAATATGTTAAGTAAGCAATTTCTCACTAAGAAGGAATCATGTTGAAAAGTGGTGTGATCTGCAAGATGCAAAAAAGTGAAAAAGTTGAGTTGTTGCACTGTCTTCTCAGTTTTCTCTGTTCTCATTGATGTAATTCAAACCAAAAGGACTAGTCTATTCTAAGTGTTTACTTAAACACCCGAACAGTGAAAAGGAGAAGTTCTGACTTAGAAGAGCACCTGTGTTCAAGGCCATAAATACTATCCTGATCCCATAAAGTCTATAGAGGTTTTACCACTGGCTTCAGCACAACCAGGATTCAGCCTCCTGAGGAATACAGAAAAGTTGATTTATTTTTTTTTTTTTTAATTTCTTTGTGTGGACAACATACCACAGTGGTTTATATAGAAAGCTCTGTGGTGGAAGAAGCCATATGAGTACCTGGACCTGTGCTGCGAGATGAATAGGGTGTCATAATGTATTTAGCAAATAAGGCAATATTCAAAAAAAAAAAAAAAAAGAAATAGAGAAAGGTATGAAAAATTAGTTCCTTAGCTTAGAAGCCATAGACTGAAGCCAAGAACACACAGCTTAGAAAGAAAATGTATTGCCCTCTTCCCTGCTAACACACAAGTCACTGCTGTGCTATGTGTACAAAGCATTACAGGTGTTATGCAAACACTGCAGTGTGATTCTTTGTTACTGTCTAGGTTAAAACGATCTGCCTTTGTTGTTTCTTTCTCTCACTTACAGGAAAAAAACCAAGCACCTCATAGAATATCTCTGGAAACTCACTTTCCACACCAAAAAACTGGCTTGTAAAGAGTTTCTAAGAGAATTTATCTTTCCATATCAAGGTGAAATCATAAAGAAAGAGGTATCTGCAAAATATACTCAAACATTTCTGAGAAGCTTAAAATTGCAAATTTCTGGAATTAATTATTCCTTAAAGAAATTTTTAGTAAGTTATTATGTTGTGTGCTGCTTAATTTTTCTTTTAAAACTAGAAGCTAAGGTAAACATCTGCAATTACAGTATGCATTTGTTTTATTATCATATAAACATATACTAGCAAGTACAATTTAGTCCTGAAATAATAGTCTTAAACATTTAAAGAGACTCTGTACACTGTACTCTATGCAAACTATGAGCTTTCTGTGCACATTACCTCCAACTCATGTGCACAAGTAAATTCTCTTTCTAAGCACCTGCCCAAAGATACATCCATACACTACTTTTCTGAAGGACTTGCAGAGAGCTTGTATCCATCAATAGAGTCACAATACTTCTAGTTATGAACATGATTCAGGATCTTATACATTAAGGCCCAAGAAAGAAGAAATTATTTTCCACTTTGCAGAGTCTCTGTGCTATGCTAAATTAAGCAAAAGAGTAGCAACAGAAACAAACCACGCATTAGAAATAGTTCAAGAACAGCAGGGAGGAGGGAGAGGAGTATCAAGCATTACAGTATGTATTAAGTAACGGAATACCTATGGAAACAGGGATAAGACGCACGTGCATGCCAAATGAATACTTATCTATACCACCATAAGAAAATATACCAAAATAAATTAATGAGGGGAAGCAGCTTAAAGTATAACACTGTAAGAATCCAGCCATTAGTTTCACCTAAAATACAAGTTAATTGCTCCTGTGACAATGAACTCATTTCACAATCACAAAAATGTGATATATATTTCCACTTATAACCCAGTCTTCGTTAAGTAGCATTAAAGATTTATTTAACATTGAATGCTATCATACACAATTATAGCATAGATAAATTACTAGGTGCATATTAAAAGAGTTTCTAAAACTGAATTCCTTCTTTATGTGCTGTTTTACTAATTCTGGAACAAGAAATCCTTCTGCTTTTATCAGTTACAGGTAAGACTTGTTGAGGAGCCACATACTAGGCAGTACTAGGACTGTTCTCTTCCAGTAAAGCTACACAGCAAAAATGAGAAACTTATAATGAATCTACTTGTAGGTAATAGCATATCACGTTTCCCACACAACCACATTACTGGCCATGCCAATCCGTAAAATGTGTAAGGCATCTGATTACCCACAAATACTCCAGTTAAGAAACTGTTTCAGAGATATTAGTGGGAAAATTCCAACCCTCATTCAGTCAGTGCCCTTCCTGACTGCAGCATATGAAAACTGACAACCAGAAAAACAGATTAAAGTTCAAAGCAATTTTTCAATGCCTCTATTGATTAAACTTTAAAAGTTATCCTGTTTACCAACAGCCTCCTGCGTTAAGGAGCAACAGATCTGAGAGAAGAACACACAGTTTTGTGGTGCAACAAAATTCCTGTTAGTAGTAAGCAAACAGGCAAAATTTCCTAAGAAAATAATGTATTCTGTATTTTCAATTATTTACCTCTTTGTGAACTTTAATGAAGGAGAACAAACAAGTATGTTCACTGAACGGACTGGTCTAAAAGCAATACCTGTTGAATTGTTCAGATAAAGCTCTTTAACACTGTATTTAACTGATCTCCCATTCTCAGCCTACCTGGTGTATTCAGCAGCCGGGACATCTTGCAAGAGTAGGAGATAAACTGCTCACAGTATTCAGCACTACTGGTAATGGCAGAAATCTGGTCCATGGTTGCACTGTAGTTGAGCTGCAGTACAGGTAACTTTTCCAGGCTGTTGCCTCCCACAGAAGTCTGCATTTGCAGATCATGATACACAGTTGTCCATACTTTATCCTCTGAAAGAGAGGGAAAAAAGACAAGACTTGGTAAAAGACAGACAGCGGAACTGAATAAATCTAGGCCTTTGACAAAAGATAAAAATGTTCTGGAAGATATTTTTTGAGGGGGAAGTGGGGAAGAAGGGCATTGCACGTGAAAAGTCATCATGTGAGAGCATAGTTCCAACAACTATGAACTGATGAAAGGAAGAAACCCTGATTGCCTTTGTAGTTTTGATAACCAATACGGTGTGTGAGGAGACTTCCTTGAACAACTGATGCTAACAGTGATGTACAGAACTAATAAGGATTAGCTTCGATCAGAACTTGATTAGAAGGACACAAGGTTGATGCACTAAAGAGTCAAGGTTTCTACGTGGGGAAAATTCACTGTACATGGTAAGTTGCTGTGGGCTGGAAAGCAACACTGCTTTGCAGTACTGTAACAACAGGGATGCACCAAATTCTTATGTGATTACATCATTTAGTGATTAATACTGAAAACACTGCAGTTTATCAAGGTTTCCACATTTTTACCCAAGCTGTGTTCCTAGGGTAAACCAAAATTACTGCTTATTGAGACCTGAATATTTTACAATAGCAGCACCATGTGACCTCATTGATTGTGGTTATCGTATGGATACCAACATAAGAAATAAAAGAAGTAGGAGACAATGGAAATACAAAAGCTTCTGTTTAGTTGTGTAAAGAAGAAAGGAAGGGGGAAGGCCACCCTCATTTTGGTGATAAGAAATATAGCAACATTGGCTGAATCTCAACACTTCCCGCAGCCTATTGCAGATGCAAAGAGTGTGCAATATCCAGCCTACAACACACTCTGCATGCATTATACTGCTTTAAACTACTGAACAGCATGTCACTGGAAGTGTTACTGTGCGCCATTTGTCAGTAGTTACCAGAAGAGATTTAAGATGAGGCATCATAATAATGAAACAAGGCACTCCACACTCCTCTTGTTGGAAGATTTGTTGGAAGGTACTTTAGAAAGGAAATAAAGAAAAGGCACAGAAATTTTCCTGTTACAGACCAACCACTACTTTTCCTTAGAGGGACATTCCACAGAACCAAAATGAAAAAAAAATTATGTGAGAAAGACACAGGGTTTCAGAATTAAAACAATGAAGATTCAGTCAATATCAGCGATACTGTCTTCATGTAAGAATACTATTCTATCACTTAGGTGTGAAGAACTTTTAAATTCAAGTTGACTAGCTACAAGTGTAAAAAAATCCTATCTCAGATGATACTTAACGACTCATAGTGTCCATCTCAAATAGCCACGAACTGAAATAGATCAATCCTCCTCTGTGTTACTATGAAAGTCTGACAGTAAATAAACCCCAGAAAATTCTTTTTTCTAAAGATTATCTTTTAGCATATTACAAAAAAGCTTCCTAAAAGTGCATCAGGTTTTGTCACTGGTATTTATCGTGTATAGTTCTTTCACATTTTAAGTTGCTTTTCTGTTTTTCTTTTAAATTTTCTTTCTGCTGTTTTATATACTTCTACTACTGAGGGCCAAGACAAAGAAAGGTGTCTTGGACTTGAAATAGGAAATGCAAAACTTTAAAAAAAATATGTAAGAATCTATTCTGGTGACTTGAACTGGCTTGCACAAAAGCCGCCTTTCCCAGATGAGCCAGCCAGGCCTTTGCCCCAGACGGTTCAGCTGTTTCTGTAGAGCAACACCACTGACCACAGTCGTCCTTCCAGAGATGCAGAGACGAAAACATGCCATGCTGCTAACTTTGCTGTATTTATCACAAAACCACATTCTCCAGGGAGATCATCTGGCAGTTTCAGAGAACACTAATTCACCTGACAGATGTGCCTTACAGCAATAAAAACCGTATAATATAGTACATAGCAGTATGTTTTCAATTGATCTATGTAAATCTCATACCTGTTAATGTAAATCTCTGAGTCCTTCCAAAACTTGTAGACCAATACTGCACTCAATATTTTAACTACATGAAAATACTTTGATAAACTGAGGCATACTCAAAAGTGCTTCAGTATTTCTTCACCAAGTTTGCAGAAACGTGCTTACATACACTGATGAGTTTTGGGTGCAACCCAAAATAAAGTTATCTTTCCATGTTATGATTATTCTTATCTCCAGGACTCTATACTCTGCCTTATTTTCCAGTCTTAATTTTCACTGCATAGTGTCAGGCTATTTTGGATTACACGGAGTCATGTGGACCCATGTGTTTGTAACTGATATGGTGCAAGTCTTTCTAATCAAATGTTCGGAGATAAGGTAAGCAGAGCAGACGGATCCTCCACAGGCAGTATGCATCACTAGCCAAATGAGATGAAATTCAGCAGGTGATGAAAGATGGTTATTATTTTAATATTCATATCTCTAATCTAAAGCTCAAACACAATACTATTCTTGCACCAAGAAAAAAATAATTTAAGAAAAGGCAGGGAAAGGAAGAAGAGCAATTCTTATTTCTGTATTGCTTTAAACCCACTCCTGAGTACAGAAGAAAAATTTGTAATTGTCACCTGTCAAGTTATACAGAGAATACAACACAGTGGTGTTGAGAGGCTGGGATGGAAGTTTACTGCAGTTTCATTTTCAAGAAAGGATTGATATAGTTTATATGTTCATGGACAGCAACGTCTCATTCTTGGCAGAAAACACTGTGCTCTAACATGTTAGTAAGGCATGTACTAGGCAAGTTAGAGCCTCATCTGGGATTTCTGAGCCAGCAAAGACTCCTAGATTAGCCATGAGGATGCCATAGGAATGTCATTAGCAATAGGAGCTGCGTTAGGCATTACGTCTCTGAAGGGTGTTCATTTTGGACACTGGATTCTAGCCAATGCAGCCCTGACATTTCCCCTCCTGGTGTGGGAGTTTCAGGCTTTACTGTGGCACACTGTATGAAAGAAGACAGAAACATACTTGTGGATGGATCTAGGTTGTTTTTATGTCAGTCAAACATAGCCTCTGAACCACTTCAAGATCCTTCTGTCGAAGTCCAAGTGCTACTAATAGATAAAGCTTTCTTGCACCTTGTAATGTATCTATCTATAAATATACATACATGTCCATAAAGTCACACGTCCATAAAGCCAATAACCATTTCTAGAAAAGCACCTCAGTCTCTGTCTTCCTGCTATCTGGAAGATAATGGGAGACTGATTAGGGTATACCTGGCTAGTAGCTGGCTACCGTTTCACCTGCAACTTACTTGTTGATAGAGCAGCTCAAATGCCTGAAGAGCATTTGATCATAGCAAGGAAAAATTTACTGGCTTGCCGATGCACTGGGCACTCCCACTGGCAAGCCTGAAATCAGTTATGTCAGACTCACAATGCACATAGGACAGAAGCAAGGGACACATAGATGCTGGCAGTTCCTTGACATTCAGCAAGGTGGCTTGTCCGACATCTGGAAGTTGAAAGATCTGTGCCTGCAGGTCAGGCACAGAGAGATTGTGGAGGAAAAGTTGTAGCTGGTGTACAGGAAGGAAGCTCCTTTTCTGGATGGGGGATTTCACATTCTTCACACATTTTTCTGATTTAACTAAATCGCCCTGCCATGAGGCATAGACCGAGACAGTCTGGAATGACAGGGTCTTTCCTCGGCTGGAAAAACACATTGACAGTATAACATGGACCCAGTCAAAAACCCGTCTCCCCTCCCCACCAAGAACTGCATCTCATACAGTTATACTGCTGGGACCGGCCTTAAGACATCTGGAAAGGCTTAAAGCAGAAAGCTGACTGGCAGAACTCTTGTGTGTTGCACGCTGACTACTTACTGCTTTTTCCCTTTTAGTCTTCACCATTTGCTAATGTGATAATGCTTCCCATGGAAATTAACTAGACACTTATACCTTGAAAATAATGCCAACTTCTTCAATTATAGTTCCAGTTTCTCAGAAACTGCTTGTTAGCTGAGACCATTTTACAGAAAGATTTCATCAGTAACCTGCTTGCAACCAACTTCCCTTACAGAAAAGGTAACACAGATAATTCATGCTGTCTCAAATACCTGTGTCATCACCATTTATGGAATTATTCCCATGTAGCTGAGGAAAGAACGTGGTAGTCATAGTTAATATATCAAAATCTGAAAGAAAAGCTACCCCTTGTTTTTTTGTCAATAGTACACAGAAATCTCATTTAAGGTACATGGAAGTGAAAAATCTGCCTGACTTAACTTTAATTTCATATACATTCCTGGCAGTTACAGTCACCAAAATATTAGCATGAGTATTCCCCTAATACACTGGCAATTATTTTAAGGAAGCATAACACATGGCTATTTCTAACCACAAGCATTTAGAGACAATTTGTTGGTCCGAGCTGTGTATATGATTTCTAAACAGCCAAACACACCTATAAAGAGTAGACGTTCCTTAACAATCATAATGCTGGTAAGTATCATCATATATAAAATATTCAATGTGCTTATGACCTTTGTTATTCAAATTAAAAACTGTATTAAAATGAATTCATGTTGGTGGTTGGGCACTGGAATAGACTGCCCAGGAAGGTGGTTGAGTCACCATCCCTGGATGTGTTTGAGACGTTTAGATGTGGTGTTGGCGGATATGGTGTAGGGGAGAACTTTGTAGAGTAGGGTAGATGGTTGGACTCGATGATCCCAAGGGTCTCTTCCAACCTAGACAATTCTATGATTCTATGGTTCTATGATTCTATTAATAATTTAAGGATACTTCTGGTGTTCTCATAATATTTCTTTATCGCAGACATATTAACAGGAAGTTAAAAGCTAATGTTTAAAGGCAATCTAAGTATGTTTTAAATTAAAAAAATGCAATAATATTACAGAAAAAGGTGTAAAAGAAATTTAAACTAAAGGAGAGAAAAAAAGGTGATTTTTTTTGTGATATTGCACGGGACGGTTGCCATTTCCTGGGGGCTCTAATAATGTACTTCTGCACCTTAGCCTACTGTGGACTGTTTTCTTTGAGGTTGGTCAAAATACCCTAGTCCAGTGAGTACTCCAGTCAGTCAGTGTAAGTGCTGGGCTTGACCTTGAATTTGAAACTTATACAGAGCCACAGAACTTTGGGAAAAGACATGGGAATTGATCAAAAATGTACATAGTAGAAATACACATGTTTACGTACAATTTGTGCTTATGGTCAGTCTCACATCATTAACTCAAAATCCAAGAGACTTCTCAGTTGTGCTGTAATTTAAAGAGCTAGGCTGGATAGCTATAGAGTTTCTTTTGATATCACAATAACAATGACAAAACAAGAATTGCCTGATCTGCTGACCTGAGTGAAGAATAGATTATACAATCATAACTAGGTAAAGCATCATTGCTAACTGGATTAACTGCATTCCATGCGTGCATTCCAGTGTGCATTATTCCATCACTAATTTATTCAAAGAAAGACTGATTTTTAAAAAGATCACTTAAAAAAATCCGCAAACACTTCTTAGCCCCATTGTAAGAA
Source organism: Ibidorhyncha struthersii (assembly GCA_013398815.1). Taxonomy (NCBI): domain Eukaryota; kingdom Metazoa; phylum Chordata; class Aves; order Charadriiformes; family Charadriidae; genus Ibidorhyncha; species Ibidorhyncha struthersii. The sequence continues at coordinate 292,870 of VZSZ01012039.1, forward strand.
AATTATTTACTTACTAAGCATCAGAAAAGGAATCCTGTTGCTGAGATGAGTGCTATAAATTTGGGATGGATCCATTTTACTTTCCTGATAAACAATGTTTTTGAATCCTAATTTTAACTGGAGAACAGAATTCGAGGTAGATTTGCAATAAGATGTTTTTGTAGCAGTGCGAACCAGAAAAGTTATGTATGCATTGAAAACATAGCACGTGTCCCACTCTGTCCTCTCTTTTCCCTTCTAGCTGTCCATATTTTAAGATAAAGTGACGTTTGCCTTCAGTGGAAGAGACTGGATACTTCCCACACACATGGAAGCATAAGAACTCCTACCTTCAATCACTAGGCTGATACTAGCTTTCCCGCTGGAGGACAGAGTACCGACACCAGCTTATTGCTAACACATCAGGAAGATCAGGCTCTCCCAGATGACCTCTTCTTCACTCGAATTCATTTCTTCTTAGCTCTTTTTTAATGTTACATAGACTGTTCCTGTTTTACAGGAAAATAGATATGGAAGAGTGGTTCTTTGGTTCTTTCATTATTTTCTTTTTAGCAGTGAGGAGGAGCCTAATGTTTTTTGAACAGAATGCACAAAACCAGAAACCATAGATTCTTACTAGAGCTCATAATGTTTTTCACTAAGAATAATCTAACTAGATCCAAACTGCTAAGACATTTGATACAATTACAGCGATAATGGGCTCCTTGTAATTTAGTGTATACATCACTATGGTGAAGCATTTCCTCTCCCACAGACAGGTATTATAGTAAGATTAAGTTCATTAATTTAAGAATCACTTTTTTCTTCTAAAAAAGGGAAGTCACCACCCGTTTCCTCAAAAGGAAATTAAAATGACATAATTTACTTTCCTGAAAATACCTTTCAATTGCAATGACTTATGTAGTCCTGCCCACTCGCTAGTTGTTTTTCACTAATAAAAAGTGAAATTGCTGACTAATAAAATTAATAGTGATTAATAATGATTCACAAATAAAAAGTGAAATGAATTTTAAAGTTTCCTTGGTCAAACATTAACGTAAGTGATTTTCCCCACTTCATATTCAACATATTTTGTGATGGTGGTGATAGTATTTAACAATATGTCACTGACTATTGTCCGAATACTTGGTTTCTCCTGTTATTGAACTTACCTCATTCATTTGTTTGGTGCTCACTCAAGCACAAAAACTTGCTTCTGGTAAGCAAATCAAGTAATCTTTGGTAATGATAATTAGCTGGAAATAAGTTTGGAAAATAAACTTCAGAAAACATATATTCCTCAGGTATGAACATGTCTTTTCCTGTTTAATCTCCAGTTACAGTTATCACTATTAGAGTTTTACTTTTTTGGCATTAATGGGCTTATGTTCTTAAGATATTATTTTATCTGATATTTTCAAGATATCAGAAAACATTTTTATTTGTCAGAAAAGATCATTCTCTCTCTGATGAAATAGATCAGTGGCTTTTTTGATGGATACACTTTCATGACAGTGCTGACAGCTTGATAAATGTCATCCGGTATGATTACTTTCATCATACTCAACCACACCTTGGTTCCTGGTTGAAGGCTCAGAGAAGATGGTTTTGAGAAAACCTGAGCATATCAAATAATTCACATTCCTTTGATGACTGTTGTTATTTACAAGTCCAAAAGGAAAGATTGCAAAGCCACACAAATATTCACGGTGTGCTTTGTCTGTCAGCCATAGGCAAAATGGACTTGCTAGAAACTTTAACCCTCAAGCTGATAGCACTTCTTCTACATGTCTGTCTTCTTGATCACTAACAAAATATTGGCTAATTATTTTTTACCCAAAATGTTGCTGGTTAACACTAGTTTTATCCCAAGTCTCTTCTTGTTTGGCACACGTAGTTGGCATGAACTTGTAGGAAGACGAGCGAGGATAAGTGGTCTGTGTTAATGACCAGTACTACACTGCTGATACCTCTCATCTGTGTTTTCTGTAAACCAGCAGTGCATATTCAGCATTCAGACAACATGGAAGGATGAGATAGTCTGCTGATAGCTCAGTGAACGTAAATGTAAGGCAATACCTATGACAAAGACAGAGGAAAGTCATTTCAAGATGTAATAAAAATTATACCCATCTCCATGTGCTGCTGGGTGCTCTGCATTTGTTGTTAAGAATTGATGCCTGCAGGCCCTATTGGATTTCTAACTACTATTTGACAACTGTATTGCATCAACATTTAGGAATGTGTTTCCTTCACATATGCCAGCCTGGAGGTAGCTCTTTACTAGAGATCATGATTTTTGCCATCATCAGTGCATTTGTCACTTCAAATTAGATTACTGCAATGTGTTCTACAATATGCTACACTACAAATCACTCAAGAAACTATACAAGACAGCCCATTTAAAACTGGACTGCCTTCTAGGGAGGATAAAAATTACAATCATAATCATCTCATATTATGAGATCACAAATTTTATTTTCTCATAAGAACATAGTTAGTATTTCAATTTCTGTTGAATTGTGTGGGATAGTACCACAACAGTCATTATCAATGTGATTAAACTAAGCATTTTGTGCAGCAATGCTGTAGAAACAAGATCTGATTTATACAATTGATGTCAAAAAAAATTACAGTAGACAATACCCTCCTTTCCCTCCTTCCACATTTTTTCAATATCTTTCCATATGTGTATATACATAAAAGTTTAAAAATATACATAGCATTTTGAAACTAATTCTGCTACAGACTTCTAAGGAGCTACAGTTGGTTTATAAAAATGAAAAATGTAGGTTGAGCTGAAGTTAATAAGTGTTTTGACAATCTCGCCTGAGATTTGCAAATGTCAATTTTGCAGTAAAGTTACTCTGGTGATACGAATTTTATTGCTGTCATCTTACTAATGGGGTTTAGATCAGAAAAATATCCAGAAGAAAAAAAAAAAAAGAGTAAATGAAGAGTGTTCTTATGGAATGAATGCTATTGAAATCAAAGTCAGGAAATTTCTTAATCTACTTAGGTGGGGAATATGAGCAATCCCAAAATGTAATTCAACCATTCCTGCAGTAATTTTCTCCTTCTATTGTTTTTTCATCAAGATAATAATCAATCTTCAAATTTAATTACCAACTACTGATTGGATATTTTCCTTTTTACTTACAGACATTGTCTTCTGAGACAATGATAGTGTACACTTCCCCTTGTATTTATGTCGTCTTTTTCATAACAATTCAGCAAGAAGAAAAGTCTTCTTATTTTGTGAATTTACTGTAATCCTGTATGACATAAGTTTATAATATTTTAAATCAATAGGCAAATCAGATGCTTTACAAGTTACAGTGGAAAGAACTGATCAAAATAACATTTTCAGGGAACCAACTGTTATCAGAGAAGTAATAATGAAATGGCTGTTTCAACAAAACTTGTTAGAAACCTGAAGGGACATTACTGAAGTGGGAAGCAGAGGATGACTTCTCTGGATTAGTAGACACAATTTCAAACCATTCAACACAATTGCATGTAAAAGATTAATGTCAAGAGTATCTTGAGAAACAGAATACAGACCACTCATACCTTCAAAGAAAGACTGCAGCAACACAAAATATTGTTATGCTGAAAAACAGTGCCTGGGGAGAAAAGCTTAAATTAGATTTGGGCCCTAATGTAGAAAATTACCTCATATGGGTCTTAATATAAACAAGAGTTTAAAAGTGATCATATATTGAAATGAGCAACAAATAATGAGACACAATACAACCATATGAAGGAGGACTTGGATCATTTGAGTGCCTGGTCTAACAGATGGCAATTACAGTTCGGTTTAGATTAAGGAACATTAAAGTCAAGAACAAAGGACATAAAAGAATTAACAGTATGGTTGTCTTCAGCACCGTGAACAGAATATGGGCAAGGGCTGGAAAATTTTTTTATGGTTCAATAACTGAAGAATCAATAATGGATTCGACCTTCTGGGGAGTGGCCTCTAAATATAACCAGGTATTATACAACTGGAAAGATCAAATGCATAAGTCTTCCTTAAAGTGTCTTTGAGTTTATTTTCAAGTATCATGGGAGCATATGCACTTAAAAGAAATCAACTACTGCCTGATTTCTTTTTCTTTTACAAAACAACATAGCAAAATTCTTTAGTTATGATCCTAAACAGTGCTTCCTAGAATCACTGAAAAAAGTATATCTAAAAAAAAGTATTTTAAAGAATATCTTGAAGAAAAGCAGTCTTCAAAGATTTCACTATGCTAGCTTAAACCTTAAGAAACCATCTCCTTAGCTATCTTGACTGAAAATTCAGGTCAGTTTTCATTTCTACTCTCCTGAAGAGGCAGAAAGAAGACTAATGCAGGTCTCAACTGTTACCACTAAACAAACTTTCTTTCTCCCATCAGCTTTTGAGTGCTTGAATCTTCGCCATACTTTTCACTGACCTAACTTAATTCTCTCAAGAACAACGTCCTCCGCATCCTGCTAACTCCTCTCCTTGGTCAGACTTGAAAAGGAATATAGTGCACTGAAGTAGCCTTTCTAATTATTGCATCAATGAACTGAATGTTAGGCAACCTCCTGAAAAGATTGATGTGAAGTATTAAAAAAGACATGCTTTCATTAAGTACCCTGTTCCATTTTCAAGAATGTAGCTTCCTTTTGATACCGGCTTTTTGGCTATTTGCAATTGAACAGTAGGAAAAGGAAATCTGGGTAATTGCATTCATAACCAATATTCTTTTTCATTTTGCTTTCTTAAATGTGTCTCCAGATTGGAGAAGTTACAGCTCAAAGTTTTAATGCACACACTTGATAGTTTGTAATAATTTCATCATTATTCTGAATCATATCAGCTGCATTTAAACTTAGGAATCCCATTTGAAGATTGTTGCATTTTCTTGAGGCATCCCCTAACTAAGTAACAAACAGTACTGTCATATGTAGTTTAGTGTAACATCATGTTTCTTGGGTTTTTGACATTTCAGCACTTGTTCATTTGAAAATTAAAAAAAAAAACATAGCTACTAGTTGTCACAGGGTAGACAGTAGAATGAAGTTTAGTTACGTTGTGACTGACGGAAGAATTTTGATGTCTTGAATGTCTTTATTTTTAATCTCTCACATGAAGCATGACTTAAAACTCCACAATACATCACAGCTCTTTAGTGATTTCATTTATCATAAAGCGGCCATACATTGTTTTAAAACACATTCTATACAAAGCTTTTTAGCACACCTGTGGTTTGAAATGTGGCACAGAGTGACACTAGGAGAAAACCAAAAGCCAATTAGACTTCATATTAAAGTCAGCAACTTTAATAAAGTCTGTTTAAAAGTTTTTCCTTTCCCGAATGTTGTGATCTGCTTCTATCTCAATTTAAACCTAATGTAGAGGAGAGAAATCCTAATTTGCAATGCTAAATTACAGAAAAAGATATAGCATGGTCCTGAGAAAAGACAAATATCTCACATATACGTATGAGCAGTAAAGTTTACAGTGTAATTCTTTCAATAAAAAATTAAAAGTACTATAAGGATGAGAATAAAAATCATACTAGACCAACAAGAAACTTTCAACCTCCAAAAATTCTTGAATGTGAAATTTTTCACTTCTTCGTAACCAAAGGATGTGACCTTTTTCCCTCTCATCTCAGGATCTACACAGCCGCCATTAAAACACCCTAACTCATTGCAGGGGACACTATTTCCACCTGAACAGACAAAGTGTTTTTATACAAATGGTTCTGTTAAAGAAATAAAAATCAGCAATTTCAGAAACTCCAACTATCCTTCCAGTATGTATCCTGTTAAAGTAGTACCCTAAATGTCATACACCTCAAATAACACTCTAAGAAACCCTGATGTTGGACCAGTTGCCTCGTTGGCTTCCTGCTAGCAGCTATCCAACAGATTCTTGCTTTCAGAAAAGTCTTTCTAGCATCAGCAACCGTAGGATTCATGAGAAGAAAAGCAGAAAAATGTGTATTTACATAAACCTGTTTCTCCTCATGAAGAGGAGACCTGTTTATGCCTCAATACAGAAATCAGACCATGACATAGCTCTCTTCTCCCTTCCCTTCCCTTCCCTTCCCTTCCCTT
>VZSZ01012039.1:299206-334116 GCA_013398815.1 Ibidorhyncha struthersii
AACTACTTTCAAAGACACAGATCACAAAGGTACAAGTGGAAACCGGATTTCATTTCATTTTTCCGAACGTGTTTCAGAGCCAATGCTCACAAGCACGAACAAAATGCACATGTGTAGCTAGGAGCAGGATGATGCAGTTTAGCTTGAAAAAACATCCCTTGAAGTCTGGCAAAGGAAAGCTCCAGAGCCACAAAAAGGAGCACCAGGAATACAGGCCAAGCAGTCCCTGTTTCCTGAAAAATAAGCATTGGTACCGACCACGGACAAAAGAAAAAGAGGTGTGTGGTACCATGCAGTATTTTCAAAAGTATGACACATACCAATGACATGCACAGCTGTTGCCTTCCAAAACTTGCTCTGCTGTGCTTCTTGGCCACTGATGCATAAAAACTACTCTCGTGCCTGCGCTTGTATTGCACGCAGGAAGAGCTGAAAAGTGGCAGCCCCTGATGGTGCAGCAAGCCTGGAGCCCTTCCAAGCACAGGCTGTTTTGCACAAGCAAGAACCCCTGGGGACATGGAGCCATGGGAAGAGCACAGCAATGGGCAAGAGAGCCCGAGAGCGCCAGGGCACGAGTGGTGCCTGGGAGGTGCAGGAGCAGCAGGCAAGAACCGAGCCGAAAGGGCCCAGAGGAGCCCTGACAAGGGGATGTGCTCAACGCTACAGAGGACAAGAAGCAACCCCTGGGGGCCACCCTGGAGACCTTCTCTAGGAGTCTAGAAAGCTTCCTCCCACCAGATGCGGGGCATGAGGGCCACCTTCATGGAGCAGGAGCAGCAGGCACCTAGCCAAAATGACCCAAAGGAACCCTGGCATGGGGCCATACTCAATGCTGCAGAGGAAGGCAAAAAAAACCCCGAGGGACACTGGCTAGCCCATCATGGAGGAAAAAATCCTTCCTCCCCCCAGCTGCAGAACATGAGAAGCCATCTCCATGGTGCATGAGCAGCAAGCAGTAACCTAGCCAAAATGAATCACAGAATCCCTGACAAGTGGTCATGCTCAATGCTGCAGAGAAAGGCAAAAAAACGCTGGGGACCAGTGCCAATGTGTCCCGGGGAAAAATTCCTTCCTGACCCCAGCACTGATGATCGGCTGTTCCCTGAGCACGTGAGCACGTGAGCCTCCTCCTGCCACAGGCTGGTCCCTCCTCCCAGGAGATGCCCAAGCACTATTCTCCCTCAACCTGGAGCCCTCTCAGGGGCTTCCAAGAGCAGCCAAAGGCTCAAGCACAAGGAAACTTCCCACAGCTAGCAGGACACCAGTGGTTTCTCCAAAGCACTGGGACCCTTTGCAACATCAGTGCTTCACATTTCTTACAGCTACTGCTTCTTGCTCCACAAAGGATGAGGATGGCAAGCTCTGCAGTGTTCCTTAAAAAGACATTCCCTTGATCTTGTCACTGCTTATCCAGCTGAAAAGGCCTGATAGCCTCAGACACCTCCAGGAGTTGGTGATTCTTCTCATCTCCTGAGAAGCTGGTGTCTGTTCCTCAAAGGCTAAGGTAGAATTTCCATCTGTTAGGTAGGCTTTGAACATGGCCCTGCTGGGAGCTGGCCTTGCAGAGGAGAACGTCCACCAGCCTCTGGTCTCCCACTCTCAGACCCCTCCAAATAATTCCACCGGCTCTTCAAGAACTTCCCCTCAGATGCCTTCGGGCTGCCCCGCTGGGCCAGCTCTGGCAGCGGGACACAGGAGGATTTTATCCTGCCCCGAGACATTGCGACTGCTGCGTTGCCAGGTGGTGGCACTGTGACATGGGGGTGATGGGGCCCCTCCTGTGCAGCCCCACCTGCCGCCCCTCTGCCCAGCATCCCGCGGAGGTAGGCCTTTGGGCTGCTGACGCCAACGCAGTCCCTGTGCCCAGGAGGCCCAGGGGGCTCTGCCTGCCCTTGGTCGCCGCGCACTGGGCACAGCTTCTGGGTGTCCCTGTAAATTCCTCTGGACTTTCAGACTGTTAAAATACAGGCATTTATACCATATACATTCCTTTGGATATGGGGATCCCCGAGGTGAAAGAAAGGCTTTTGGTTCCCTCTGCATGAACTCTGCAGAGACGTAGACAGCATGCAGGATTTTGTCACCATTCCTTACCAACACACCAAGGGACATTTGATACTGGCGTGCTTATGGTGAGGTCTTCTTCTTGGAAAGAAGTCCCTAATGGTTTTGTGTTCTTGACTATCTTTTTCCTTGCACTTCAAGAGCTCTTTTCCTCCTTTGGCCTTCACCCTTGATCTCTTTCCTGAAGGTGATGGCAGCCCTCTCAGCCTTTGTCTTGCATGTTCTAGTCATCGTCTTCTGTAGGCCCTCCGTGCCCCTAATCAAGTGCGTAGTCTTTGTTTGCCTTCATCCCAGATGGAATTTGTCTTTCTTGAACCTGAGGAATGAGAAAGGTCCCTAGTGGTACAGGTGACTTCTCACCAGGGCTTTGCACAAGGCTTGCCCTTCCTATGGAAATACCTTGCCTGGTATACAAGAATGCATTTGCCCATATTGTATCTGTGGCTCACAGTCACCCTGTGATCTACACATGCCTCCAGGAATGTTTGCTTACTCCATTGTGTCCAAACTGGAGCAGAAACTCATGGTGCTCCACCTGATGTTGTGTTACCTGCAGTTCTTCACATACATGGTTTATCGATGTAGGGGCTATCTCTTCTGTCAGAGCTTCAGCTGGTATGGAGTATGGGGACCACAGAAACATGCCATGAGATACAGCTTTTTCTGGTTCATGGATGCCAGAACATCCAGAATATGAATTCCCATAGGTCTGTTATTTTAAGTAATCTAGTTTATGCAATGAGACAGACAATTAAGCAGTGAGTGTACACCAGTTCACAAAGCAAGTTCATAAGTAAGGCTTTATGCTAATAACATTTCTTGACCAGAAATACATGTGAATCTACCGAATTTGTATCTACTCTGTCTAGCAGAGATATCCATCACCTGAAGAGTCTCATACAGCTTTTGGTTAGCATCCAATTGGCTCAGCTGTTTGTTCATTAGATGCTCACGGTACAGCACAAGAGTAAACATTTCAGCATATTTTTGTAATAATTACCAGAACAATATCAGGAATAACATATCTTCAAGTAGAAGCCCATGCTTCTGACAGAAACATATTTGACCTAGACCCATGAGTAGTAAGTGCAAGGGAGGGAACTCTGCATGCTCATGCTTTGGAGAGCTAAGTCAGCTTTGCCTTTCTAACTCCCCCAACTTGGCTGCCAAGCATTTTTTGCAGAATATCCATGCCTCTTTGAGAGCACTAATTCCTCTCCAAAACTATTGCTACAAAAAAGGGAATCCAGTTGAGCAGTGGTGGTCCTAGATCTCTGATACAGTAATTTACAACAGTGCCTTTTCCAATTGTTTTGTGACAGTATTTTTTCCTATTACTACTGACAAACATATTTAATTTTCTTTTATGACTACTGACAGGTTTATTCCATTGCAGTCAGACATTGCTGGTCTGAAAGAAAATCTACAGTGATTTCTATTTGTGATGCACAAGTGTATCCCTAAGTGGAGGAGAAAAGTCAGTCTCTTTGGAGGTTCAAGGCACAACTTTGGCAAAACCCACAATAATAATTTTGGGAAGGAAATAATTTATTCTCACTGATTTCCTTAAATTGCTTACTCTTGAATGCTTCAGTGTGTGTGGAGTTGGTGTCATAAAACTCATCTAGGATAATGGAAGATCATTACCTCAATAGTTCCCAATCAGGGAAGCATGTCCTGACACATACTAGATAAAACCAATATTTTCAGGCTCCCTGAAAAAAAGAAAACTTGGGCTTAGGAAATGGAAAAACCCCTAAAGCGGGAAGCATAAAAAGCATGTTATTTCTGGATCACAAACATGAACGCTAAACACAAAAAAGGGACACCGACCCCTAACATGACACTGAAATGCCAAACTGCATCCCAGCTTACATACATCATCCGTCTGAAATCAGGCAGACTTGGCTTCCAGTACATGAGTGGAGGGAGATCCTTACACTTAGCAGCTGAGACTCTCTAAAACGGCAGACCTGGTTTGCATAATCCGCAGGTTTCCCTTCCACATCTGAAAATTAGCTCTGTGGAAGTTCTCCAGCTGTAGTTGTTCACTACTCACTGCACAAGGTCTCACAGACTCCTTCTTATCTTTTGCCCCCGTTGACTCGACTCTGCTCACTAAACCTTGTGGAATGCTTGGGTTTGCTTTTAAGTTGTAACATTTATTTCAATCATTCTTCACTTTCAAATGCTATGGAGCAAGTGATAATCTCAGTAGGTTGCAACCAACTCTGATTCTCCCAGGAATATTCCTCCTTGATTTTCATGGATGTAAGTGGTCTCTTCATAGCATCTTCTTATTGACTGCCGTACTTTCAGTGGAAGTGCTGTTTTCTGTGGTCTCGGAGATAAAAAATGGCCAGTTCTCAGATCATCCTGGATTTAAGTCCTTTTTGCCCTTATTGTTGTCACCCTACATTCTTTTTCCCCAGTTCTATCTGTCTCCCACCACATGGAACAGAGGTGGAGGTGAATTTACAGCATACTTCTGGTGCTGCCCTAAAACCTGTAGTAAGTGCCCATTCTGGAAATTAATAAAAATATTGTCTGTAAATTCACACCATACTTATTGCATATTTGCTTTCTTTTGTAGAGAAACCCTAATTCTAAGTGATAAAATGCAAGCAAGTATGTAATCTTGGGATTTACTAGAAGTGTTCAAAGACAGCCTTCACAGAAACTCTCCATAACACCGTAAATTCACACTCCTACATAATCTGCACTAACTTCACTTGTTAGTAAGTCCTGGGAGGGAGTCATGGAAGAGTCATTCTGTACACCTCCTGCCTGTGTAGTGAAACTGCGTCAGAAGTACTTCCCCTCTCTGTGTATGCGTATGTACAGATCAAAACGGATGTCTACTGCACCTTATTCATTGCCCAAATAATTTCTTTTTAAAAAAATCTGTCAGAGCATACAGGAAGAAGCAAGAAGGACTGATTTTTTTAACAGCAATAGTGACAGCACAGTTAACCTGCCCTTCTAGGTAAATTAATTTAGAGAATTACACATCGGTTTGCAACATTGCACCCTGAATACTGGTTGGGAATTTTAGAGTGGAATTAATCTCTCTTCTTTCTTTTTAAAATTGTCTGTAATCTTTTCATCACCTGATTATCTATTTCAGTAATAAGTGAACTTAACACACTACTTGCCATCTGAATGGGATTTATAATGTATCTTTAATCTGCTCTGTGATCATTTTCTTACACTGATTTCCGTTTCAATGAAAATGACAACAGAAAGAATACTTAGAACAGGTAAGTGGTTTTCTTTCTAGTCCCACCGTCTGTCAACAAGACAAGACAGTACTAGCAGTTAGAAACAACCAACTCCAAATATGACTTGCTGAGAAGCCATTCTTTGAAGTGTTGTTTAAGGAAAGCCTTAAGGGTGAAGCACATACGAGAAAGCATTTCTGTCTATCAGAAATCCCCACATGAACCCAGTGACTCACACCTTCCAGGCTTTTACACAGCATAGCTGGATCACTGGGCTTGTTCCTCAAAGCCCACAGAAGCATAGAGAAGCTTTCCCAGCGATGTAGCAGGTAGGCAGAAACACCCTTCCCCGCCCCCCCACCTCTCAACATCTGTACTCATCCAAACAATAGAAGAAAACTGCAAAAAATATTACTGTCAAAATAAAATAAAATTTTAAAAAAACAACAGCAAGAGCTCCCATCATTTCATGGGTAAATTAACTGTCTAGGCTTAACTCGACCAAAAGCAGAAATAAAAGTTTTACAGAAAACACAAGTTTTTGGGGGGCTTTTAATAATGTTCCATAGAGGAGCGATTTTCTAGGGATAACTGAAGCATATCACTGGCCTGAAGCAGCTTGTGCTGAGTCCCTCACATCTCCAGTAGGGCACATATGTGGGGGAGCGAATCCAGAGTTAAATGTTTACTTCTAACATTCACAGTAACAGTTTAAGGTAGACAGCATCCTTCATCATCCTATTTCCAAACATCCCTTTTTTTTGGTTCCCAAATTATGGACATATTTCTTGAAATATAAGCTTACAGGGTCCTGCAATGCACACAAAGAGTGCTAAAAAAGATTTGTTGTTTTTTAATTTCTGTTCAGAGCTCATTTCCAACAAATGAGGAATATTTTCTGATTGCAGATGATGTCAGGATTTTTTCCTCCCCCTAGACTAAATAATTTGGCAAAACCAAGATGCTGCTTTATTTTCAACTGATTCTGCTATGTCACTCTCAAATGCCAATTTGTTCTCATTCTTTGAGATCAATGCATATCTAGTTGCCTTATGCCTGATGTTCTGTGATGCTCATGTTCCAACTATGAGCACTTGAAATACTTTAAGAGGAGTATATGAGATAGACTTTTATTCCTATATTCTGTTATATGTTGTTCCAGAGTTTGAGGTGGGACAGGAAGAAAGAAGGGGAAGAAACAAAAAGAAGTAGTCAGACAGTAGGAAATGTTTCTATTACTTGGCGACTTGAGAAGCTACCTGAAATGTCAGTGAAAAAGTTTGTCCTCTACCAAAACAGAGCAAATCAAGAACCTTCTCCTGGAGGTATACTTCACAAGGTATTTTGTATTTTATGGTTTAGAAATTGTCTCTGCAGTTGCACACTGGGCTAACTTTTCATTTTCTACACATGCAAGGGTGAGTGGAGAAAATATCTAGATATATTCTAACATGATTTAGAATCATGTGATTCTAACATGGTTTACTGCAAGCCCTAAAGTTATGACACCATATTTTTGTTAGGACACATTTTATCTTAGTGAAGTCATCAGATGTTGATTCACATCCTGTTTTCCCAACAAATTCTACCTTTTTATATATTATGATGAGCCCTGAGATTATTAAAACCTTCATCTCTGTGTGGAGACTTTTTCTGTGGCAGTGTATCTTTAAGCTCTGAACATTAAAGTAATAAAAAATGGTCTCACAATCACTTGGCACTCAAGTGGTGTTTTACCAGCAGGGCTGAGTAGCCTGTAGTCCTTTCCTCTTCCATCCTTGAAAGCCTGCCAATATGACAAACTCAACATGCTGTCACAGAACGCAGCAACAGCCTACACTCACTCATCCCTTGCCATCTAGGCAGTGGCTTTAACCAGTCAAACCCAACTAACTGCCAAGCACAGAAGTGCCTAACAACATAATTTTTCAGTGTTAACCTGAGGCACAAACAAACAAACAAACAGAAAACCATCCTGATTTATTTCAGAAGGATTCCTGACAGCAAGCTGCATCTCATCAAGACGAGTCCAGATAAAGGCTGGCAATTACAATCTGTGAACTGATTGAGACTGAGTAGAAAGTTTACATCCAGCTGGAAAAACAACCATGACCTTCTTCTTACCAACAATCAGTACCGTGCTCCAGAGCATGGGGAGGAAACACCAGATTTGTTGAGATACAGTTAAGTACCACAACAGTATTTTCACAAGTAAGCCAAATTTCACATAAATTGAAAATAATAAAAAAGCTGAATGCAAACCAAAATGATGTACCAATAGAATACACAGGGTATGCCTTGTAAATAAGAACAGATGAAAAAAATAATCAATGAACTAAAACTGAGATGCAGGATGTTTCAGCCTACTTGGCAGGCAAAGACATAAACATAGTCTGTTCTGTCTCAAGGTCTCTCACGAGTCTGTTATTTTACTCTGATGCTAGGAGGATGAACTCGCCTTAGGAAGAAAGTCTGCCACCAGAGATGCTGCTCCAGACACGATCCCCTGATGCTTCAATGACTAATGTTTTCCTTCTTCCTCAGTATCTTTTCTCCCTTCTTTATGCATAGATTCTACCTTGATAAATCAACTGGCCATAACCAGTCTTAAACAGCTTGATGTTTTTGCCCTTTCCCACAACCCCCCTCCATTGTCTTCTTTTTCTGTGTTTGTTTCTGGTCTTGTTTCATTTTCAAGGAAATAAGCTTGGATACTGTGCAACAACAGCCTCAATCTATCTTAACTATTTGTTCCTCTTTTTGCCTTTTAAATGTCATTTTAATTTGCAAAAATGCCTAGCAGACTCATTAAAAAGCCTCCAAAACGAAGTTCTACAACTGAAGAAAAAGTGTATGAGGTGCTGTTAAAAATCAAAACTTCATTTCACATGAAATATTTGAAACATTGAAGCCATTTTTCCTTCCTGTATTTTATGTAAAAGACTTTAAATACTTGTATTTGAAGCTTTCTGCAATGCGATTTCACTGGGTAAGGTCTCTTTACTTTTATTGTCATGCAATAACTTACCATTGCCCAATGACAAAATTTTGTTTATTGCCTTTAAATGTGTGCCATTTTATTCTATTTGAGTTAACAACTAAAAATTACTAATTTCTTCCTCTATCAGACTGGAGAATCTACACAGAAAAAAGTCTTTACTTTTATTAATTGAATTAAATTGCTCAGAACTTGGTGTTTCATGTGCATCTATATATCTTCATGAATAAAAGTTTTGGTACATTGGAAGTTTAGTAAATCAGTTCTCTAGCAAAATGTCTCATCTGAAAAACTAATTATACAGATATGTGCAATAGAATTAAACATTTACCACTGCTGGGGTACCTCTTATCAGTATGCAGTGATGAATGGCACATTTATATTCATGCCATATGTTTCTACATATGTCACAGTAAAAAGCACTCCAGTGACCCACTATTTACAGAAAGAAGACAGAAAAATCACAGGATACGACAGTTATGGTTGTTTAATGTCTACTCACAAAGTCACTGCAGTAATTATTACATGTGCCACTTCTGTTAAAAAAGCAGAGACAGAGAGGAAGGGGGAGAGTGGGTAGAGAAGCCACATTTGACCTTAATGAGGCAGGCTATGAATACGCATAATGATTTCTCAAAGTGTTTGAAGATGTGCAGCTTTAGGCAAAAGAACTGTACTAGAAAGGGGATAGGGTAAGTACCACTCAAATGGAACCATTATGCTTGAAGCTATTTGGATCCTGAAATGAGATAAAAGCCACATCACAGAGGCATAATGACTTCAGGTCCAATAGAAAGAATTAACTGACATATCTTCTGGTCAAATAGATTATGAAACCTTTCAGTTCTGTTTTGCATCAGTGGTCTAAAAGATGAAGCAGAAGAAAGAGCAGAAAGACTACAATTTCCCTATCTTCAGCATGAAGCCTCAAGGATCTACGGAAGTGCTGGTCCATCTTTTCCACTGATGTACCATACAGCCATTAGGATAAATAACTAAACACTTATGGTCCCTGTGCATTGTTACTCTGATTATTCCTCACCCTACACTCTGACAATTCTTGCAGGACAAATGAACAAGATCAGAGTAAACTTACTGATCTGACACCTTTTCCCCTTGGGCCACGGCGAAAAAAGAAAAAAAAAAAGCAGGAAAAATAGGAAGTAATATTAACTTATTTCTTGTGTCTTTCTCAATGGGACTGAAACAAAAACTGCCAGAGGAAACTGAATCAAGCCTAGAGACTCAGAAATACAAAATATCATGCAGAGCATGGGGTGAAGCTGTAATATACTCAAAGTTTACATCTTCAGACAGACATCTTAAAAGAGCAGTACTTTCCACTACAGCTGCTGTTTACTGTTCCAATGACAATTAAAGAGAAATCAGGAAAGCCCTTGAACTGGACACTAAGGTAGGAACTCTCCATCTTTGGAAAAACCTGCTTGAACACAGAGTTTAACTTTGCATTGTGGACCTGCCTCTGAAAGAAGCTAAGATCTTGGCCTTAAGATGACACAGCTTTGAAAGAGTTCCCTGTTGGCCTAAGATCACAAGTCGGGCTAAACTGAAAAGCAGTCTAATGGTTAAACATTATGCCACATCACAGCTTTAAAGAATATTTTTCTGTAAGTGCATTAATTTGAAAAGTTCCAACTTTCCAACTCTAAATATTTTCAATACTGTTTTTCATAAAAGAAAAAAAAATAGCTTCCTAAAATTTGGATAACTATTTGGAAAACTGCTCAAAATCTATTGCAATGCCCTAGATTTTGAAAAGCTGTGTTACTGCAGAAGGAATACATACTTAAATGTGATATCTCAAACATTTTAATTCCACTATGAGGACATATTTATCAGCAGTCCTGGCTAACCGGGGAGGTCCCAGTTGACTGGAGGTTAGCAAATGTGATGCCCATCCACAAGAAGGGCCGCAAGGAGGATCCAGGGAACTACAGGCCTGTCAGTCTGACTTTGGTGCCTGGGAAGGTTATGGAACAGATCATCCTGAGTGCCATTATGTGGCACATAAAGGACAGCGAGGCGATCAGGGCCAGCCAGCATGGGTTCATGAAAGGCAGGTCCTGCTTGACAAACCTGATCTCCTTCCATGACAAGGTCACCCGCTTAGTGGATGAGGGAAAGGCTGTGGATGTTGTTTACCTGAGCTTCAGTAAAGCCTTTGACACTGTTTCCCACAGCATTCTCCAAGAGTAACTGGCTGCTCATGGCATGGATGGGTGTACTTTTTGCTGAGTAAAAAACTGGCTAGAAGGCTGGGCCCAAAGAGTGGTGGTGAATGGAGTTAAATCCAGTTGGTGGTTGGTCACAAGTGGTGCTCCACAGGGCTCAGTGTTGGGGCCGGTTCTCTTTAATATCTTTATCAATGACCTGGATGAGGGGATCGAGTGCACCCTCACTAAGTTCGCAGATAACACTAAGCTAAGCAGGTGTGTTGATCTGCTTGTGGGTAGGATGGCTCTACAGAGGGATATGGACAGGCTGGACCCATGGGCTGAGGCCAGTGGTATAAGGTTCAACAAGGCCAAGTGCTGGGTGCTGCACTTGGGTCACAACGACCCCACGCAGCGCTACAGGCTTGGGGAAGAGTGGCTGGAAAGCTGCCTGGCAGAAAAGAACCTGGGAGTACTGGTCAATAGCTGGCTGAATATGAGCCAGCAGTGTCCCCGGGTGGCCAAGAAGGCCAACGGCATCCTGGCCTGTATCAGGAATAGTGTGGCCAGCAGGACTAAGGAGGTGATTGTCCCACCGTACTCAGCACTGGTGAGGCCCCACCTCGAATACTGTGTTCAGTACTGGTCAATAGCTGGCTGAATATGAGCCAGCAGTGTCCCCGGGTGGCCAAGAAGGCCAACGGCATCCTGGCCTGTATCAGGAATAGTGTGGCCAGCAGGACTAAGGAGGTGATTGTCCCACCGTACTCAGCACTGGTGAGGCCCCACCTCGAATACTGTGTTCAGTTTTGGGCCACACACTACAAGAAAGACATAGAGGTACTGGAGCATGTCCAGAGAAGGGCAACGAAGCCGGTGAGGGGTCTGGAGAACAAGTCTTAAGTGGAGCAGCTGAGGGAACTGGGGTTGTTTAGCCTGAAGAAAAGGAGGCTCAGGGGAGAGCTTATTACTCTCTACAACTACCTGAAAGGAGGTTGTAGAGAGGTGGGTGTTGGTTTCTTCTGCAAAGTAACAAGTGGTAGGACAAGAGGAAATGGCTTCAAGTTGCACCAGGGTAGGTTTAAGATGGATATTAGGAAAACTTTCTTCACCTAAAGGGTTACCAAACATTGGAATAGGCTTCCCAGGGAAGTGGTGGAATAAATGGTAGCTTTAAATACCCTGGGGGTATTTAAAAGACGGGTAGACGTGGTGCTTAGGGACATGATTTAGTGATGGTTTTGGTAGCGTAATGTTGATGGTTGGACTCGATGATCTTAAAGGTCCCTTCCAACCTAGACGATTTCATGATTTTATAAAATATAAGTGCTTGGTTCCTCTTCACTATCAAAAAACAGCACTGTGAATACAAGGTATATTTGGAGAAGACAAGTACAAGAGAATGTGGGGGCTCTGCGATTTCTTTGACAATACAGACTAGTTTGTAGAGACTATGAGTTGCTATGGGGAGCACACACACATATGTATTGCTATGACTGACTGCACTATTGAATTGCCAGGACATCTTAGAAACAGAACAATTTTTAGTTACCAGAGTAACATCTGTGAAGGGAAGGATTCATCATGACATTTGCCAGTTTACTAAATTAAGACACACTAAAGATGCATATGGATTATGCCCAGAAACATGCCCAGACAGCTGTCTACTGCGCCATAATTTTCTCTTCAGTTTTTTAAATACTTTTTTGACACATTTGGGAACCATAACACTTTCTGACTATGGAATCTGTAGGTGAAATGCTGAATAATTAATGATGAAATAATGATTATGATTCAATATTTGTGTTACAGTACCTTCAAGGGCTAAAGATGCAATTTCTAAATATACAATTTCAGTGTCTTTTCAGGAAATTGCCCCTAAAACTATACTGCGGTAAGTGTGAAAGCAGTACATACATAACTGTTAAGCCAGCTTGTTTTGGGAAGATGGATACTAGCTTTGCTAATAACCCTAACCTTGAGGACTTGTTTTCTCTAGGAACCAAACTAGCAAGCTACATTTTACATTACCTTTTTAGTCACTAAGGTGTTCTTACTTGCTAGTTCCACCTGAGTGAACCACAGGATATTTAAAATACCTATTAACATCTTGAGTAGTAATTTAATATCGAGCTGTTTGCTTAATATAGTGGGTTAATAGGAACATTTAGATTTGACTCAGGCTAGAGAGGGAAATACAGTTAAGGATGTCTCTATTAAAATAAAATATCACTATCCTGCCACATGAAGTGATTTCTTCATTTAGTATACTCCACATACTATTCAGTATAGCTAGATCTGTAGGTTACTTAGTTTCATGTTCACAAAAAAAAGTTAATTGTAATTCAGCTTGTTTCAGTTCTTTTTGAAATATAGTGCTAGTAAACCATAAACCTGCACAATTTTGATACTAAAATTATTTGAGAATTCTGCTCTAATTCTACTATGCTCTAGTGCCTTTTGTTATATGACAAGATGTGCATCATTGCTCCAGAGTTCTACAGAAATGTTATTGATGAAGCAAAGCCAAGCCCTCAAGTAACCTCATTCTGTCCCTTCTCCAGTATATATATTACTGATAATACTCTGTAGATTCACAAAAAGATTTAGAATATTGTGAATTTTCTCCTAAAAAGGTAGCTCTTTACCCTCCACAGTCTTCAGTGCTTAAGATGACCATTAATTAAAAGAAAATGAAAGCTGTAACAGCTGCAACACGTAGGTACTACACAGTATGTATATAGGCAATGTGCTTTACTAAGCTATCTGAGAATTATTATCAGAGTGGCCTTCCAGTTTTAGAAGCAGAGATTAAAATTACTTCCCACCAATTTTCACATATTTCTTGCAGTCATTTGCATTTTAATGAAGACATAGTTCTGTTAGGTTCTTATTTTTAAAATTTAAATAGTTACATGGATATTAGTGCAAAATACCTTTTTCTTGTAGCAAAGAGTTGCTGATGAGAGTGATTCAGTTAAAACAGAAAACTGCATTTTTCCACAGCATGCGTCATATCCAAAGGAAGGAATAAGCACTAAATCATCTGTTCTAGTGTTCATAATCTCCTTGCACTGGTTAGGAAAAGGTCACATTTAAGTACTTTGGAAATTGGTTTATAGATGAGAAATGTTAGTAAAATTAAATGGTTACTTTTACTTTTCTTATCTGTTTTTTTTTCCCCAGTGTTGGAGAAGCTACTAGGACCTTCTGCTGTATTTATATTTAACATGGATGAGCAATACTGTAGTACTGGATAGGTGTACTTTTTTTGTGCCTGATGTCACTACAGTAGTATATTTTTAATTTACAATGTTACCCTTGAAGAATACCCAAAAGCTACAGCTAGCGCTGAACACAGCAGTTCTTCTTCTGAATAGCAGAAATCGCTATAATATATCAACAATTCTTGGCATTGTTCCCTGCAGTGCCTGCCTGATTAGTTATTGATACAGTTCAAGGTGCTAGTTATAATTTAAAAAGCTCTAAATGGGTCAAGATCCAATTATCTGAAAGACTGCCTTTACACCTGTGTCTCAGAACAGACTGGCTGGCCTGTCTTTCCAGTCCAACAAGGGCTGATGGCACTCCCAGAGCTTAGATCAGGCTCCTTTTTAGGTATGCATTTACTATACAAATGCAGACATTAATGGCAATATGAAACTATAGTATTCTCTTGTTGTCCAACAGGCTGTCTACTTAAGAGCGCTTGAACTGGGGTCTGCTGCATGCGCCATGCATCCCCCTTCGAGTCAGCTTCCCCCCTCTGCCCCCTGCAGTCTCTCCTATCCAAGTTGGATAAAACCCATCCCACAGGTCCAGACACGTACAGGCTTCTGCCTCCAGGAAGAGCTACGTGAGCTTCGGTGACTGTGATCTCTAAAGAGGCAGAGTCACCATTTCAATTTCTGATAGCGCCTTCACGTTCATGTTGCTGATGGTGAAGTCGCATGCCAGACCTCCAGTGGAATATGGACTGAGACGTATGCCAGATTCCCAGTGCAAACAGACTGAAATTCAAACTTATTATGCAGACATTGGGGGAAAGTCAGGGGACATGTCTGTTGTATCAGCTACCCAATACACCATATCAGGAAAAAGTGCTGAGACAATTGTCATGCATTAACAGACCAAAGAAATAAAATACTCCTGATGCAGAAAATTGCTCCCTTTTTTTTTCATTATCATATTTTTCTGCCTCAGCATGGCAACACAGATAACTAAGACAGGATATCTTCCATGAGAATGCTCAGATAAGAAATTATGCATGCTAAACTAGTGTTAAAAGTAGGAAAAAAAACCCACACTACAAACCCAAAATAAGTTAATGCAGTTATATTTATACTTTTTACAAGGGTATGTAGTGATAGGATGATAGGGAATGGCTTCAAACCGGAAGTGGTAGATTTAGATCAGATATTAGGAAGAAATTTTTCACTCTGAGGGTGGAACAGGTTGCCCAGAGAAGTTGTGGAGGCTCCATCTCTGGAGGTGTTCAAGGCCAGGCTGGATGGGGCTTTGAGCAACCTGGTCTAGTGGGAGGTGTCCCTGCCTATGGCAGGGGGGTTGGAACTCGATGATCTTCAAGGTTCCTTCCAACCTAAACCATTCTATGATTCTATGACACATATGGTCTCAGACGTTAAACAACATACATCCTTCTAACACCAGTTAAAAAGACAAAACAGGTAATAAAGGAAATTCATATGTTTTGTTTCTCTTGTTATTAATTTCTATTCCCTGCCTCTGTGGGAAAGTCAGCAATACCTGGACAGAACTAAAAGTCTGACATTTCTAAGAAGCTGCCTTCTACAGAACCCCATAAACCACAGACATTACTGAACTACAAATAAGTTGATATACAATAGTTCTGCTAAATAGCCATCTATATATATATATTTTTTTCCCAGTGATGTACCATTGAAGATACAAAGGCCTGTTAAGGCTAATTAATAGCTGTGATTCGAAAAGCTTATGAAACAGATTAACTACAGCCTTGCTCAGACTATACTGAATGGTGACTACAGATTTGATGACCCCTCTCATGAAAAGCTCTTAGCAATTATTTTTCTTTTGACAAGAAATATGAATTAAGAACAGACTCTTTCTCCCAACTACATTAAAAAAAAATGAATTAGCAAATACAATGCCGTTACCTGTCATGTTGCAGTAAACTTTCAACGGTCCCAGTGCCCCACTGCCATCTGGATCTATCCAGTAGTAATTTGAAGTTTTGCCCAAGTGTTTGTATGCTTCACAAGAGAGTTCATAAATAGCTGGAATGAAATAAAACACAGCAATAAGGATCTTCATATCCTGGAGCAAAAAAATCCATAATGACAATAAATGGACTTTATATATATTTCAAGAATTATACCTTTGGGATTAAAGTAATGTCACTGACATTCACATAAAACAAAACATCTTTCCAAAAGATTCAGAGTGATTAAAAGCTTGAGGGACGCAATTTCATTTTCTGGCATGTGAGACAAACCCAGAATAGGAAGAGAATTGCACCAACTTGGCTGGGGGGGGGGAGGAACAACCAAACTTTTCCAAGAGTATCTTTAAACCATTTTTAAAAATATTTTGGTTCAGAACTTTGTTTATACACTGGTTTAAGTTTTGCATCATAAATGGAGACACTTCTATTGATCCAACAAACTTTTCCCTTTAGTTTTCTTTCAAGAGATACACCAAAAATCTTATGAGTTTTCCATCTGTAAATTCTAGAATTTTTCAGGTTTTATTACAACTCAGAACAACACTGAGTTTCAAAACCATGAAATTTCTTACTACATGTAATACCTGTCTCTACACAGCTCTGTAGTTACTCTATTACATATCTACATAACTAATACTCCGTTCTAGGAAGGTCTAAAATTTCACAATGTTTACTGGAAGGAGTTTAATTGATTTGGCAGGGGGTTCTGTTTCAATTTTTCCTTGACCTCTCTATACTGCTTTCTATTTCAAGTCACAAAACTGCTTGTCAAATCGTGTTATGATTAATAGCTTGGCCATAATAATAAGCATTGTAGATACAAGCTTTTCTAGTAATTCCCATATTTTCTATGAAATGCATGACTATTACAAAGTTAAGTGTATTATACATGAATACATTAAATCATTTTATGCATACAAAAAATAAAACTGGTAATTTATATAAATTGGTAAATATATATACAACTGGTAAACAATATAAATATTGTTCTCTGCAAATTTTTAAAAAAGGTGTGTGTAATGCTTCTTTGTTTTCCAAGGACCAGATGGTACAGTTTTTTGTTTGGAATCAATCAATCGGCTGCTAAAAGAAATGAAATATTTGTTTAACGAGACTTCATATCCACTCTAAAAATTCATCTAATTTTCTGGCAATTCTTGCAAGTGATCTCCTTGCTAAGACTGGCTTTATTTCAAATGTCCATAAGGACGAGCTGTTTCGCTGGGCTCTGATGATGAGTGACTGATCACACACACACATTTAAAGGCCAGCTATCAAAGATGAAGGAAGGAAAGTGAAGCTAAAAAAATTCTCCAATTTTGATTTAGCATGAATAGAAAACTAAAGACTGTTACCTATGTATAAAGAGAATCTCCTTGTTGATGCTACAAGAGAAAGAATCTCCTAGAAAGTTTTACATGTTCATTACAGGGTCTAAAGTCAATTTGATACAAGAGGTAGACACTTTAATTAAATTGTGAAATATTCCAAGCCATCTCCCCTTTCTCCTCAAACTAAGGTCAACAGATTCTTTCATTATCAAGGAGACTCTTTTTCCGTTTTCAGATACTTCATGCAGATTTCATAAGGAATTCATAACCAATTTTCTTCAGAAATGTTTCTCTAGCTCTCTATACACTACCTAAATGTAATCACAAAATACCAGCTCTCTTAATGTGTAATTGTTGTGATACCAAATTGCAAATTTTAACAGATGCATTGCATGTCAAGTCAAGAAGATGACAAATACTGTTTATAACCTCTCAGAAATTTGGTATTTTCATTTTCTAAACCCTTTCAGAAAACCAAGGAAGTTTTGTCTTTGTAGTATACAGATCTTTATGGAGGGCCATACGACATTTTTCTCTAAGTTTGTTCCTTTCAAGAAGACAGGCCAATCTTTGTACAGGGATGCTACTACAATTCAGAAAAAAAGTAAGAAGTGTTATATGTAAGAGTAAACCAAGTTACACTGTTTAATCAGACACTTGTTTATCCCCACTGAATATTTTTACAGAAAATTAAAGGGTTTAAATACAAGAACCTTCCTTCTGTTCTTCTAGAATGGGAGAAACAGAAAGTGGTAGGTAGTTATTAGTTAGTATTACAGCATGGAACGGGCTGCTTTTGAATAAGTCATCATTTGTTAAGTTTCAGCATTATGTTGAACACCAAACAATAGAAATTAAGACTGTTCTTCAAGCAAAGACAAAAGAGTGGGATATTCTAAATAAATTCAACTTGTGAAAAGTGTTTTTATGAGCGTGCGATAGTTTTTTGGCAGGTTTTAGACATACGTAGATACATACTTAAAGACCTTAAAAATTGGAATAAACAAAAATGAAGGGATAGGTTCTAGTGCAAGTAGCAGTAACATATAAATCACATAACAGGAGTGCAGGAAGAAAATAATGGGATAAGTGAAGTTGGTATACTGACAAAATAAGTTACCCGAAAATATTAAAACACAGAAGAAATTGAAAACAGAACACAACAAGGACAAGACCATGGTAGAATCAAAACTACTTAAATTAGAAAATTGATAAAGGTTACAATAAAAAAGGAAGAAAATTAACAGAGCCAAGAAAGGACAAGTTAGCAAAATGCAAGATTTGTATATAAAGTCTACAGTGTTCACATGCGAATAAGGAAAAATGGTTGCATACATCTACATACAGAGAAGGACAGAGAGAGAAGGGTCTTTTAGTGCTGATTTCTTCCGGAAGATAGGGAGAAAAAAAAAAAGAATGGCATCATTGAAGACACAAGGGCAATAGATTTCTGTTTTTCAAGCCAGTAGAAGTAAAATGCCAAAAATATGCATTTGCTTTCTTGGTAGTTTGTTCAAACACACAATATATATATTCTTAAGGGACTTCAGAATAGTATTAAACTTCTAAATCTTCCAAGCTACAGGTAAAACTCACATGTGCCCTGATGTCCAGATAAGCAATTTTTAGCATAATATATCCAATTGTTTGCTGGGTTTTTTCAATGTTACTTATATTCTTTCTGAGGAGAAGAAGGGGAAAATGCCACAAATGCCTTCCTCACTCTTGGCTTGACATGCTTTCATATTACATCAAAAACTGTCTACAAGCAATAAGAGGTGAAAATCTGCTCAGAACAGTGATCCAAGGTCTCAGAGAAAGAGAAGAACCCCCGAAAGATGATATAGTCTTTTTAAAGTTTAGTCACCTGGATAATACAGCTCAAACTGAGACCATCAAACCCATTTCGTGTTAAAATTTTAAATGGCTTGGCTGTGTTCTGACATGAAGTAAAAAGGAGTTAAAAGAAAAAATAATCTCATTTTAACTTTTGGTGTGAAACGTCAAGCTTGTTTAAGCTGCTTAGTTTGGGCAGAAAATCCAGTCATTTTAATCAGCTGACAAAAGCAACTGTGAATGCATTTTGAAGTTCAGCATTGATTAAGCTAACATTCACAACAGTGGGCTTGAGTATGGCTTGAGGGGAAAAGTTTCTCTTCCTAGAAAAGCTTGACTAGGGAAGCAGACTAAGGGAGAACAGCTTAGAATAAAACAAAACCTAACAAAAATCCTTCTAGTCACACAGACCTTAACATAATTTTCATTGCTGCATTTCCTCATGGGTTCTTTTCCACTCCCAGAACTGCTTACCTGAACCCCAAAGGGGACAACACTCATTTCCAATTTTTTAGGATCCTCTATTTTAAACATTTGAGGGAAAGCAAATGGTTCAGAAAACTAGTTTACATAATAGCTTTTTACAGCTCCAGACTGTTAGCTGAAAGTTGGAGAGAGTCAACTTCTTTTAGATTTCAATGGCTCTTTACTGACTGAGGGAAGCAGATGTTCTCAATTCTGTTTTACTTTCTGACTGGCATAAAGATCAAGACAGTTATCCCACACAGGTGGCACAGCTGCTGGCTATCTCTAGAAAGCAGAAGATCTGAATGACAAAAAGGATTCAGCAACCCTGTCACCCTGTATGATGTTCCCATAGAGTTTCAGTAGCATCTTGGTGAACTACGGTTTCTGCATCACTATGTAAAAAGGCAGCTTTAATTTTAGGGCTGACAAATAACCTGATTTTTAAGTACAAAGCTCATTATAAATAGGAGACCTAGTGTGGCAGTCTGCACTATGTCACACAATGTACGTGTTGCAATACTTTTTGTTTGTGTCAGTGAATATGGCTGCTGCAGGGGATAAACTCCTTTAAACTGCTGCTAATACAGGAGTAAATCTCAGCTTTACAGGGGCATATGAAAGGTGTAGATTCACAGGAAATGATGGAATTAAATGACAGTAAAAGTGACAAAAGTAGGCAGTGCACCAGATCCACAAAGTCCAGTTATGCTTTTCCATCACTTTCAACTTCCCAGAAAAATACTGAAAGCAAAATAGACTGTGAGGTGCTTGGATTTATGTCACTCAAGCTGGTTTCAACTCTTGAGCCCCTTAAAAAGGGCTGAAAGCACAAACAGGTGGAAGGGGGGAAAAAACCCACCAAGTTTACTCAAGAAATAGCTGCATAATGAAATGGCAGACCTGAAGTTTATTTTAAAAGAAAAGGATGAGTTTTATTTGTTGCTTTATTACAATATATATTCAGAAAATAATTGCAACCCCCCAAAACATTAGAAAATAATATATTTTTATAAATAAGTACACATACACTGTAAGCTTCTGCTCTGTCAGTTAGTCTGTCAGTCTGCTCAACTACTTCATGTATATTAAAAAGCTCCACAAAAAGGCAACATGATGCAACACTACTTCAGTGTTCCTGTCACTCTGTAGGACTATTGCTGCAATGGTCAGAAACAAACCTTATGTCTGTCATTTTTTTAAAGTTTGGATATAAAAATTCTGTAGTTTGGAACTCATAGTGCCTAACAACAGAAAAAGTAAAGTCAAAACACAAATGTTGTTAAAGTCAGACAAAAATAAGTGTGAACAAATATGTACTTGTACATCTCACATTTGAAAAGCAAAGTAACCCTTTCAGATATGCCAGTGAGATGGAAGTATTGCTAGAAATCCACAGTGTATCGATACACTCTCAAAAATGCTCTGCATTGCAATTTAGTCATATCCATTTTATGGTAAAATATAGCTATGTATAACAATGTTTAACTTTTATATAACAAGTATATTTTTGGTATGTAAATCTCTCCTCATCTTCTCCTGTGCATGCACACACATACTCCTTGCTAGATGATACTTCTCTTTGTAATCATATTATTATTGTATTTACCTTTCCTATAAAAAAAGAGCTGAAAAATTAACTAAACTAAGTCTTTACTCCTTGGTAGAACCATGACTTAATACGATCTTGATTATTGTGAGCTTGAAATGTTTTCAGAAGTAGCTTTTGTCAGGTTTCCAAATGCTAAGGGTGCCCTTGTTCATTCGCTGTTGACAAAGCAAATGTGGTTGGAAAATTCTGCTGAACATTCCCGGGTTTGCCCCTTCCACCTATTTAGGCTGTCAGTTCACAGAAGCTCCCAACACCTTCAGCGATGAGCACTGAAATCTAAAATAAATTACAAATCAAAAAACAAGGAGAACCACCTGCCAAAAAACAAGGAGAACCACCTGCCACCAGCATCCAAAAAAACTCATCAGTCAAATAGTTACAAAAGGAGGAAACTAAACCATCACCATTCTGATACAGAACTGCACATGTATCTAAAACGTTTTGAGCTGTTTCAACACACTTCAACCTGTCTTTCTACGTGCAGGCACATTCACCTAAAAGGAGCTCCAAAACACTAAAGACACCAAACACAACCTGATCCTGCACAGAGAAGATTCTAAGGTAACGAAGTCTTCTGGTTTAGGTTTTTTTCTTGCTATTTTTGCCTACCACAAAATTATAGTAATGTAAAAAAAGACAATAAAAGACCTGTTTTAATTTCTGCATACTGCCAAATATCCCTTTCCAAAAATTCTTCTTGATTTAAAAATATCTTTAAAATATTTGCTAAAATAACACCCTCTCCTAAACAAAAGGAGGACATAGTCGGTAACAAAAATAAAATCCTAACTAGGCAAAACTGTCTTGCAACACCGACTGATAGTTCTTTACACTAAATTTCTGACGGACTTCTAGAGACAGCAGTTTCTGCATGACCAGAAGGTGGATCTTCAGCTGAGTTGCTCATCACAAGCCACGCTGCTGTATTTCAGGTACTTGCAGTTAGGATGCCCCTGTAGAATTAGGTTACCTCGATGAGAAAAAACACAGGAAGCAGCGCTTTAAATAAAAGATAAGGCTCTAATAAGATAAAGCTGTAAGACCTTCAAGGCTCCTAGCCCTCACAACTCAGGAAGCAGCCAGCCATGTGTGCTCACCTTGACACGCCGGAGTAATCGGAAGATGTCAGCACACTCAGCTAGCTACAATCCTGAGTTTCTGTGCCCAGTCTAAGTGCACTTGGAAACTGTGCCTGAATGTGTCACTAACTGCAATAAGGTTCATGTCCAGGAAGAAAACTGAGTTTCTTGGTGAGCTGCAGCTTTATGCACATCTTAAATATGACATGTACATAAAAAGATTCATTTGGACATTTAAAGTTCCTTTGGGAAAGATTTTTCTTTTTTTTTTTGAAATGGATCTACTGTGATGCTAAAGAAATGCCAGAAATTTCATTCTGAAGAAATACAGCAATCCTAGATTCAGTTAGATTACATTTTTTTATATCCAAATGACTTACATGCAGGAAAAAACAAGAAATAACGAAGTGTCTAAATGTGACATGCATTTGCCAATACAATATCACCTAATTATTAATGACAATGGAAATCAGAAAACCTGAACTTCCTGGCTTTATGTATAACTGAAATTTGAGTAAACTAAAATCTTTAAAGCCCTGTGGGTAATTCTTATAATTTGTGTGCTTATGTTGCATCTGCAAGAATATTATTTTCTCCTGTTTTTAAAGAAATGTTGCTATATATGAACAGCCACTCAGCAAAAATGCAATTTTCACATATAAATGCAATTAAGCAATTGGAAAATTTCACTGTAAATAAAAGAACTTGAGAATATTGGAAGGTAACATGAACAAGTCCACTAAATCACAGCTGCATATGACATGACACATGCTTTAGGTAATCATTTTTCCAGTTGTAGTAAAATCAAGATCAAGCACTACTTCTCAGCCATGACTAGATTATCTCCACAGCCAGAAGCTGAATTGAACTATTGCAGACACAAAAGCACAAGCAAGCACAATCCCTGGCATCTTCACACACCTTCAGAGTGAAACTGAGATTCGGTTGTTTTTTTCTGGGATACAAGGTTTGTTCTCACAGTTGGCTAGAACAAACACATAAATTCTAAGAGCTCAAAACTTCGTCCTCTCGCTGTGGCCACGTGAGATTAGTAAGAGTCTATATCACAGACCGCACAATTATTTTACTCATGGCAGTTCAAATACAAGTTAACCTAAGCCTAAGAGTTCAGTTCCGTTACTCTTAACATCACATTAAATAAGTACTACATCATTCTACAAGATGTTCCGGGAAAAGGTAGTTCAATTGCTCAAATTATATCTGGAGCAATAAGTGCTGGAAAAAAAGCGCAGAATATTTTTTGTGATCATAATTAGCATAACAGCAGAATCACGTGTGGGATGAACCTCAAAGATAATCTAATCCACCTCCCAAAAAAGCTCAATTATATCCATATATCATTCCTGACATACTCCTGTTCAAAATCTTCCATGATGTAAATTCCTCAACATACCGAGGCAGCCTAGAGCTCCATCAGCATCAGCGTTTCTCTCTATACTGTGAAGCTGCTCTGCTGCAATTTAAACTCATAATTTCTCTATCCACCATGAATTTGGAGAATAGCTTGTTGTACTCCTTGCAGCCATCTTTTGTCTATTTACAGATATGAATCTCTTCTCTACATTAAAAGAGATCTTGTTCAAGATTGTTCATCTTGTCCACAGGTTGTGTCTTTTAGGTGCTAAATTATTCTTCTTGCTCTGCTCTGGACTCTCCATTTTTTTCATGAAGCTCAGCATACAGAAGTGGACAATGCCCAGCACAGCAGGATTAATTTGCACGTCCCACAAGTCATGCTTCTGTTAATTCATCCCAACACAGTGTTTTCGTTATTCACAGAAGCATATGCAATCAACTGCAAGGTAAATAAGCCAGCAATAAAGCCCACTTCTACAGAAACGAATAAAAAACCCAAACAAACAAACAAAACAGCAGTTTTCCTCAACCTCTGCTTCTACAGTTGGTTATCGCCTCCTAAGCATAGTTCTTCCTAATGCACAGTTGCCCTACACCTCAAAATTCTTAAAATAGCTTCCAAAAAAGGCCTTTCTTTAATTTTATATATATATAAAATATTATGTATTACATTATATATATAAATATCTATACTCTAGATAAGTAAAAATTATATAAATACACACATAGACACTAGTGGTTTTTTAAATTAATTGGGAAGGTAAGCCAATGGAAGGAATTCTAGTGCTTTATGGCTGGACTAGCGTACATTTTTTCCACTGCTGCATTGGCTATCGTGCCACTAAAACTTTCCAACAGCAAAACTCCTTCATGACTGAGCACAAGCCGCCTTCCTGCTGCCATTGATCTAAGTGTCAGCCTTCTTAAAGCTCTCAAGTTTCAGACTGTCACCTTCCCAGGTGCTATAGCTGCCTCATGCTCTCCCTGTGCCTCCTACTATGAGCTAATGAATTTACAAAGGATTCTGATTGTTAGTGCAATATTCAAATGTACCCTGTAGAAACAGAAAGGAAATTAAAAAGTAGCAAAAATAAAAATAATAAGATCTGTGGAAATTTGCCAAATTTGTGTAAAGTTGACTCTAGGCTTATTTATGTCAGTGATAAACAAGACAATTACCATTGTGGTAACAAAGGGAAGAAAGTGAGGGGTTGCCATCAGAATAAAAAAGAGACCCCAAGTTTATTTGCCACTGGGATAATAAAGAAAATTACTGCCATGGGGGTGAAAACTGTAAATTGAGTTACCATACAGTAGTGCAATCCAGAGGTGTGCTATGAATAAAAACATCCCATTTCTGGCAAAAACAAAGGCTCTTCTGTTTCTCTCTCAACTTCATTCTTTCTTTGCTTTGGGCTGGGGGGAGGGCAGAGAGAAATGAATTTAAATCCATAAAGCTGATCAAAGATGGCTTTTTAAACAAATTTAGCGGTGATTTTAAATTAGAAGCCATAGATTAGGCAATTAGCATCCTTGTAACAGTGTCAGCCTACAGACATCACAAGAAAGAAGTATAATTAGACACCGATTTTTAACAAGGTACTTTTGAGAATTAAGTCATTCAAGGATAAACAAACACTTTGTTTTAAAAAACCACCCTGCAGGGTTCATTGTGGCTGAAATGAACACCATTCAGGATAAAAACATTTGAAAGGGAGAACTGCAAGTCATGTCAAACATCTCCACGTAAGGCACACTTTCATTTTAAATCTGGATGGTTTGGCACACTTGTGTAGCCGTAATGCATTACTGGGCACTGCATCTGAGGGAGAAGATTGTCAAAGAAACTCTTAGATATTCACCATGTTTGGGCTGGTCTTACACTGGTTTCAGCCACAGAAAGCTTCAGAGCTGCCTGGAGCTCGTTTGAATCTTCTCCAGCTGGGAGACAACAGGAACACTGCCAGGATCATCTTGCCCCCTTCTATCCTCCTATCCCTCTCTCCCATGCAAAAGGCTTCAAGGTTGGTATAAAAACTAAGTTTGAAAAATCCATACCACTAAAGAAAATGTATGATTTCTACTCCCACTCCCACGTATTTTCTATTGCCAGGGCAATGGCAAAGAGAAGAGGCAAGGTACAAGCCTGGATTTACGCTTTCCCAGCTGTGTAACACAAATGCTATGTTGCTCCGAGATACACAAGTGAAAACCTCAGCAAATTATACAAAAGCCAAAGTAGGGGAGACAATTCCAGTAAATTTAAGTCAAAGTTACAGAAATATCAAGAATCTTATTTTAATACAAGATGTCTATAAGTGGCTACAAATAGCAAAATCAGAGATTAAACACTAGGATTATTTCCCAATAAATTCATGCCGGTTCTTTCCTACCTTGCATATCACAGCATTTGATCTGTCTTAAGACCTGAACTTCCTCATCAACGTTAAATAATGCTCAGCTGCACAAAGAGACATTCTAACTATGCAGCTTTAAAAGAGATTATAGTGTCAGGGTGTTTTTTTTTTTTTATTCATGAATATAACTAATCCCAAAATGCATTACTCCCCTGCTCATTTATAAGACTGCAGTTAAGTTTTATTTTTACAGGCCTCAACAGCTGTTGTAATTGTCACTGTCTCCTGCCCCTTTTCCCCCTCCTCCTCACCCTAGTTCCCCAAACACTTTGGTGTCTGAACCTATCATAACCATAACCTGTGAAGGAAGACATGGTACCTTGCTTGGCTGTACTTACTCAATACAAGTTTTAGTTGAGTAAAACTTCCTCAAGTTATTAAAGAAAATTACTGGTCATATAAAATAAGATTTCTTAAGACCTTACATTAAAAGCTTGTGTTTGAAAAAAAAACCCAAACCGAACCGACAAACAGTAGCTTACCTCCAAAACTGTTGCTATACACACAGGCTTACAGACACCTAACCAAATAGTGGGTTTTCCAGAGGAGCTGAGCACTTATTTCCACAGCAAAAAAGAACTAAAACATTATGAAAGCAAATGCTCATATCAGCATTTATGTTATCTCAATCAAAATGTCCTCTATCACCATGACACCAATTTAGAACTAATGCATCATCTTTGTCATTTCCATTAATCATTAAGCAAATCGCTCTGCCAACAGAATTCAACTTTTTTAACTGTCATAAATATATCAGCAGAAACACACGCTCCATGTCCCTTTTTTCATGTTTCTTCTCCAATACTTTCAATTGGGAATGACTCTGTCCTGGCAATTTACTAGAAATTACTTTCACATCTTTTTCACATAATGGATGAGCTGTGAAATTAGTAATGTGTTAGATGGGCACCTTGGAGGTTGCCCTGGCTGGCACACACTCTCTTTCCTTGGTGTCTGTTTCAACAGCAGCACAGTAGAGTATTCATTTAGACTATTTACTGAGGGGATGAGAATATGGGGAAAGTGTCAGGTTCTGTGAAAAAAAGCCCATCTGCACACCCACAGAGGAGTTCAGAGATGCAATGGCAGAGGAGAAGCCCAAATAATACCCTGCAAGGCTGCTCCTAGGCCCATCACAGGAGCCATCAGCCCATCAAAGACCCATCTGCACAAGCCCAGAGACCCAAATCAAGGACTCCCGAGCAACAAACAACCTGTCTGGGGTTGTCCCAGCACAGCCTCGGCTCCAGTGTCTGGGCATGGAGCCCATCACCGTGAATCACTGGGAGCAGCTCTCCCCCACACCTTTCAGAGTAAGGGGGTTGCTGTCTAAGGGTGGGACATGGTATGGGACGCATAGGAAACATAGCTCAGGATTGCACAGGGCTTATCGGATGTTTCAGGGCAGAACCAAAGGCAGGAAAAGGGAGAGGGTTAGGTGATTTGGAGGAGGAAAAAGTGCGGGGAAAACAGGAGGGATAAGTGTAAATAGCGGTCTGGTCAGTACACTTGCCTGGTTGTGCCGTGCATCTGATCAGCACAGTCTGTCCTGCCTTCTTATTAAATTCCTTTCCTACTCTTTCCTGGGCGAGGGTGTCTCGATCCTGTGTGCACATCTGTGTATGGGGGTGTGGGTGCCAGCAGTGGGGGTCAGACCAGAGGTGGGAGAGACCCTGTGTCCATGGTGCCAGCCACTGGAGCAAGTGTAGGTGTGTGAGTGCGTGATGGCTAGCAAAGATCAAGCTGGACTAGACAGCAAGCAGGTGAAGTAGCCTAGGAGCAAGTAGGGGTGAGTGGGTCCTAAGGGCTGTGAGAGCACCCAGGTGTCTTTAGGAGTGAGAGCACAGGGGGGTCAGCTGTGGGGACCTGGAAAGTCCTGACCAGTTCTGGGTGTATGCACATGCAACAGTCTGTACCAGTAACTGGAGAGGCACTGCTGCCTTAGGGGTTGTATGTCCAGGTGATAGAAACTGGGGAGACTGGGACCAAAGGTCAGCTGCTGGGCAGACTGAGTGCCTGCGCCCTGCTGCTGGAGGGATTCACCCTGTAAATATGTACCTATACTCTTTCTAGTGGGCCTCCATGCTGCTCAGCCAGAGTTGGAAGCAGGGTGAGGCTGTTGGTGCTCTCCATGTCTGTGTGAATGCACTGAGTGTCTGTGAGCTGTGCGTCCAGCCATGTATATGTGCGTAATGTATATGTGTGCTTTATGTGCGCGTGCCTGCTGGGAATACATCTTTAGCCTTGCTGTTGGTAGGATCTGGGGTCATCAAGCTGTAGCAGCATCACCTTTTTTCAGTCTTTGTTCAATCTGGCACGATATGTTTTCTTCGAACAGAAAGTACCACACAGCATATGCACTTCAAACAGCATGCTAGGTCAGAATACAGGACTTATCTCCAGTAGCCATTTCCTCTTTTATTTATGGTTGCAATTAACTTCTTACAGAGCCCTGAATCTGTGGGTTGTACTCAGCCACACTGATAATCAACACATCTCCCTTCTCTGTGATCAGTAACATACTGCTTGACAAGTAGTTCAAGCGATCAAGACCTGGCTCAAGCTCCCAGCTTCTGTTCAACAGAGCTTTCTAATCTGCAGAATGTGTTTGATGATGGTCATCCAAACCGCTGGAAGAAAACAAATACAAAGACTGGTGAAGAGGAAAAAAAATCAGAGCAGATGATTAGAGAAGGAATGATAAAAGGAGGAAACAAACTGTTGAGATTGATAGTCAACCACAAAGAAATTGAGAAACACGAATATGGGGAAAACAGAAGTAGGTTTGAAAAGGAGAGGCATAGTTAAGAATTTCAGAAAGGCATAACAAGTCCTTGTAGCTCAGTTAGCCTGAGCATGAATCTGAGAAATGCAGTGATATTTGTAGTGCTCTGAAGTAGCAGTGGCAGATATTAAAAAAAAAAAAAAAAAAGGTGACNGAGCATCTACTAGTTCCCAGGCTCAACTTCACTCCTGATTTTTCTACCTCCCCCTCCAGTGGCACAGGGGTACAGCGAATGGGGGTTGTGGTCAGTTCATCACACATTGTCTCTGCCGCTCCTTCCTCCTCAGCGGGAGTACTCCTCACACTCTTCCCCTGTTCCAGCGTGGGGTCCCTCCCATGGGAGACAGTTCTCCATGACCTTCTCCAGCATGAGTCCTTCCCATGGGCTGCAGTTCTTAATGAACTGCTCCAGTATGGGTCCCTTCCATGGAGTGCAGTCCTTCAGGAACAGACTGCTCCAGCGTGAGCCCCCCCGGCACAGTCACAAGTCCTTCCAGAAAACCTACTCCAGCATGGGCTCCTCTCTCCACAGGTCTACAGGTCCTGCCAGGAGCCTGCTCCAGCATGAGCTCTCCATGGGGTCACAGCCTCCTTCAGGCATCCACGTTGGGTCCAACGTTGGGTCCTCCATGGGCTCCAGGTGGATATCTGCTCCACCATTAGCCTCCATGGGCTGCAGGGGGACAGCCGGTCTCACCATGGTCTTCTCCATGGGCTGCAGGGGGACAGCCGTTCTCACCATGGTCTTCTCCATGGGCTGCAGGGGAATCTCTGCTCCAGTGCCTGGAGCACCGCATCCTCCTCTTTCTTCACTGACCTTGGNCGCAGCTTCTCACAGAGGCCACCCCTGTAGCCCCCCTGCTAACAAAACCTTACCATGCAAACCCAATACATCAGCCTTTAATCTCATCAGCAGAAGTACAATGCAATAGTCTCTTCCATTGCTTTCAGGCACAAAACATAAGCACATTCCCCAGCAAACCACACTTTTGCCCCTGGACAAAAATGACTGAAATATCCCAAAGGGTCAGCTCTAATAAAGTAATGGTACCTTGCAGGGGAAGTCTACTTAAGAATACTCAGCAGGGTTCTGCCCCAGGCAGCCTATTGCAGAAGGGGGCTTCACTGCTTCTCCTCCACCTCAGGATTAAGTCTGAATTGCTGTACATTATTTTGCATTTGCAAGGCTGCATTCCAGAAAAGATGAGTGGCTCCTGCTGAAGAAAGCTTGGAAGTTCAGTTCCCAGACACTATGGGGTAACTAGCCACGTGTCTTATACCTGGGATATAACACAGAGTTGATTGTAAAGCCTCTGCTGTCTCCAGCAGACTACCTAAGTCAGGCAAAGTCCTTATTATGCCCCTCTTCTCCAGTAATATGCACAGAAAGAAGCACGAAGGTCTTTGGGAGTCTGCTTTTCCAGTTCTACTTTTACCTGCAGTATATCTTACATATTCATACAACCCAATCACGAAACCCAACACTATTATGAGGCAGTAACTGGAGGTGGTTAGCAGTTTTTGAAAGATGTTCCTTCCAGGAAATGTCATGGGGTTACAGGAAACCAAGGAACAGTTTGTAGTTTCATAATTTTCTTGACTAGTTTAGTTTTTCAAAAGAAGTTTTTGAATTAAAACATTAGCGCACCAACATTTAGCATGTTTCCAGTGTGGTAGATGATATATGAAGGTTTGATTTTACATTGATCAACTGTTCTCATTAAACTTTTGGAATGAAAAGAGGGTTTTTTTTTTTTGCAAGCTTTCTTCTCATTTTTTAAAATAGCTCTTCTGCTTGTAATATTTTTCAGAAGTCTCAAAGCACTTACAGAAAGCATCATTATTCCCATTGTATAAATCGGGAAAAAGAAAAAAAACAGACCAAGAAAAACCCACACAAGTGAGAAAGAGAAATAACTTGCCCCCAAATTACATTACTGGGAAATGCTAACAAAAAGGACTGAATCTAAGTATGCTAATTCTCAATCCACAGTCCTATCAGATTGATCATACTGCCTTCCACATATGGGAAAATTCATTACAAATGTAGAATTTATCAAATCTTTCTATGCTAGGTAATGTGCATAGGAATGCTACAAACCCTAAATAATGTCTCGTTATCCATTGGTACATACAGCCCTTTTAATGTCAAGCATGATTAAAAAACAGTATGTTCCCCTATTTTGAATTTAAAAACAATCTCCTTTAAAAAAATTACATGTGGAGAGACAAAAATGTCTGCATATATATCTGAAGAAGTTCTCATTACTTTGACTACTGTGTATCTTTACAGTTGATCTTTGCATTAACTTCATTCTTTCACATGTCTGAGAAAACCAGAATTACAGAATGACTTCCAAATGTGTTTTTTTTTCTTTCTAATGGCTGTCAATGGGATTTTAATATCAGCACCTTAATGCTTTTTTGCAATTAAAGTGTTTTAACAGTGAAGCAAGCAATATGCTAGATTGTCTTAATGGAAAAGTTTAAGAAAAAGCTAATTAATTTTGGAGTCTTTACATGCAGAGTCCTTTTCAGGCTGTGATTAATTCTGACTTTGATTTTTACAGCATACATGAGCTGTTTTAAAGTTATCTGTTCTTAATTACATGTTCTCTGTTAACTGTCCCCTGGAAACAATATTTGGTTGTGCATTCTGAATAACAATACAGTAAAGGTTAGAGTTGCCTGCAAAAAAACTTAACTCATCGAATATCTAAGCTTTCCCAAATGCAGTCTGCATTTCAGGCATGTTGCTTGGTTAGTTTTAAACATCTTAACTAGGTCGTCGAATTAAGGGACTGAAAATGCTCTGAATTAGGCCCTGACTTCATAGTTATTGCACTGGACCCCAAATATATTTCCCCCACCTAGTAGAAATTTAACTTAAAAACTCACGACACTTGATTCTAGTTTAGAGCTACATATAAACAGCCCAACTGTACAAACAGCCAAAACCCGAAGCCCAATTCCAACCCTTACACACTCTCTCTCTCTCACACACACACCTCATCTGATAGAGTAATTTCCAGCTGATTTTTTAATTTCAACATAATTACTGCTGGTTGACTATTCATATCTGCTTAACATCCTAATGCTCATTCTCTCCACTTAACCTTCACCAAATAGTACTGATGCTATTGATCATTTTGGAACTGCAGCCCTTTCTGTCCTGAACACAGACTCCATCCACTTACTTACAATAAAAATGCAAGTTGCTTCCAATTTATTACACATTCTGCATTTCATAAACACCTGGTGCAGAGCAGTTCTTGGCTCAGCAGATAATAAATTAGTAGCAGCAGAGGTAACTATAGCTTATGGCACTGAAACTAAGAACAAGCTGATTTTTTACAAAATAAATATTGGAGTACAAACCCAAAAAACTGCAACATGCCCAAACTCAAAAAAATATTAACAGAGTACAAAGCTTTTATTTTCCCAGTTTCGCAGGAACAGCTCAAAAATGCAGCAATTTGGGGCTTATAAGTTTCACATGAAAAATTACATGAAGATCTCAGACTAAACCAAACAACTTCACCCTCATTTTAAAATTACATTTTAATAAAAAAGAGGTACTTTAATAATAGTCTGCAACCTTAGAAATGTAATAAATAACAGAAGATGAATCCACAAAGACTATTATAGATTATGATGACATTTCCTTTGAAAAGCGTTATCGGAAAAGAGATTAGCCTATTTAGGAAGCTAGCATATTGATTATATGATCCTTTTAATAAATTTCTCTAAAGAAAAGTAGTTTCTTTATAAACAGGCTTTGAGAATCCTTATGCTCAACAGCAAAGAGACAAACATCCCAGAAATGAGGTTTTGCAGAGCATGTATCAAATTTCAACATTTGATTAGTTCAGATACAGAGTGTGGGAAAGGAGGAGAAGAATAAATTGATACCGACATCATTGGCTGAGAACAATCAGTTGTTGAAAATACTTTCTCAGAGGATGCTAAGAGCAGAAGAGACAAAAGCCTCTTTATAGAGATTTCAGAAATTCTTGCTTACTTTTTTCCCCTATGACTCCAAGATCAGCATTGCTCAGCCACACATCCATTCTGCTGAGCTTGAACACACTATTATTCACCTCCTGCAATCTATTTTGCTTAACTCAGGTCACAAATACAGAGTCTTAAACCAATGGTCCTCAAGGAGCAATTCAAAAGCCCACAGCCTTCATCAGGGACACCGAAACATCAGCTGACAAAAGGATGTGGTGAGGATTTGTACTCCCTTTTCTTACAGCATCTAGTACAAAACTTACTTTGCAATAACAGTGCTGATCACTCTTTTCTCATCGCTCCCCCCAGCCCCCAGTGTCAGGCTCATCAATATTTTCCCCAGCTCCAGCCTCCTCACACCCAGCAGCTCTGGCAAAACCACTCTTACTATTTCTCCAAACTCACTTTCCTCAGCATAACTTCACAGTTCACCACCGTACAGAGCACCTCATCCCCATTTGTGCATCCCACAGAAGCTGTCCTCCATAAGCCCAAATGAGGCAAATCACCTCAATCACATCAGGGTGGCAGGAATGGGAGCAACTCAAACTTTGTCCTACTGAAAGCTCCTCTTTCATGTTTTCAAAACTCAGCAGCTTGGGTTTCCAGTATTATTTCTCATTCCTCCTTTCACATAATTCAAACAATCTCTCTTCCACGAACAAGGCTAACAGGCATTGCAAAGCCCCCCTGCCTGCCTTAAAATGCCAGCTTTCCACTACAGAGACTCAGTCCATAAGTTCATAAGTTGCCCAGTTTACATATGGAAATTCTCAATTTGTTACAGGGAATTCAGTGCAAGATCTGTCAGGCTTGTGCAAATCATTCAGTCATATGGGCTTCTGAACTTGTCCTCAGTCTCACTAAAATCAAATGCTTCCATGTGCACGGGCACCCTTCTGTGCCATCTATCACGATGCTGCTTTCTGCAGAAGGCCCAGTTCTGGAATCCAAGATTTGTTCATGCAAGATGCTGCTGACTACAACATCACGTTTCACTGGCAAACGTTCAGAAATGTCAAGGTGACAGTTTGTCGCAGCCCTGCACGCAAATCCCCACAGGACAACTGAAGGGGAGACAGTTTTGTGCCAAGCCTTCTCTAAATGCAGGACATTTCTGACTAGGCTGTATCTTTCTCTTGAAGTGTATTAAAAAGCAGAGTTCTTCCTGTATTTTGCAAAGAAAATTCTTTCACAAGAATGTCTTACATGATACAGTTTCTGAGCACAAAAATATTTGTGGTTCCTCCACATCTTCACAATGGATAAAATCATGTAAGTAATATGCTTATACGCTTAAACTCAGAAAGATTATGTAGAAAGGATTTGGTAAACCCTTGCACACACAAGGAAAACACAATATTTAAATGCTAAAAAAATAATTTGTTTTGGACTTAAGGGATGAATAGGCAGGGAACACAGTACTAAACCCACTCAGATATGATGTGCCCGTCAACTTAGCTCAAATTATCAAAGTTGTAAGTACAGTAAATATATTACCTATTTGAAAAAATTAATATCATGTGTCTTCCCCCACCATCTTTTAACAACTGAGAACTAAATTTCAAAAATTAAAAATGTCTTTTCATTATTAGTACTGGGTGCATAACCCTGTCATGCTGGGCGTGTTCCCCTTTAGTTATAATAAATCAACGCCACTATTTAATCACATTAAAAGTCCCCATAATTTGTCTGATAGCCTGATATGACAGAAATGATAAATCTTTCCTAAATATTTTACTATATATTTTACACAAGAAATCAGAACTTGAATTTAACGTCAGAAATTTGTTTAAAAAGGTAATATTTCACTGGGAATAAGAGACTTATACTGAGTGATTTTTAAAAACTTCTAAGGAACCCTTTGAACATGAAAAAGCTGAAAGCAATCAATAGTAAGAACAATAACAGTTATAAACAGAGATACACAAGTCAGAGACATAGACTTATCTAGTTAGAAAGAATTTGCTAAGGTATCATATCTGTGATCCTCTATGTCACTCTGACAGAGGCTTTTTCCTACAGAGTTTGCACATGAAATGCAAATTTATAAGGTTCTCTTGTTATCTTACTGACATCCAAGTAACAAGAACAGAGAACTAAAGAAAGAAGAGGGAAGCAACAGGTTTTAATTTACTGATTCAAAATAGATTTTAATTGGTGTTTTTAATAAAGAACCGCTTTTCCTTCTACAGCTAACAAAGCTCAGTGCTGACAGGACTAAATGTTATTAGCCTGGCTGTAATAAAACTGCCACAGAAGTTAATGAGAGCTCTCAGCAAATAACGAGAGTAGAGCTGAATGCTAGGTTTT
>VZSZ01012040.1:0-75442 GCA_013398815.1 Ibidorhyncha struthersii
ACCCACAACAGTGTCTCGCATATTACCCTGCCCCTTGATCCGTACCTACAAGCTCTGGTTAGTGTCTGTGCCACATGCTATACTCCTAAAAGTGAATACGTAAGACAGACAAGCTTGTGAGTATTTGCAGTGCTTTCTAGTGCATGCTGTTGGTGTTCCTCATATGGAGAGAAGCAGAAACTAAACAGAGATCCATTTAGTAGCAGATTAGGCTAACAACTATAATTAACAATGTTATTACATACTCTTATTAACGATGTTAAAACATTGGCACACATGAGCAATCAGTTACAAAGATTTTTGTCACTGTTTCATCAAGCTGTCCTAGAAGAAAATTTAAGAGTGCTAAAAACAGCTTTTAAAACTGTTGTCAGTATTTAGGCTGCTCATGTTGTTGTATTCACATTACGTAGCAATATTACTAGCAGATAACTTTTCTAAAATGCCGTACTGTAAATGAGGACAGTGTGTGTATTTTTAAAGATACTTTTCTTGCTCAGTGGCAAGTATTAGAAGCATATAATTGGTCTGTGGATATGAGAAAAGCCTATAGTTCTTTGTGTGTGCAATCCTTAAAAAATTCTAAGTTGCTGTCAGCATACATCTAATGATTTCTTTTGGATCCAATGACCCTGATTTTCCCCTCCAATCTTAAGGATGAACCTGTTTTCGAAGTTCTGTTCATCTCTGGTGAATTTCTAAATGACTCTAAATGACAGATCTCTGTACTGTTTAGTGTTTCTGTTCTCACCAAGTTCTTCTCTACAGTGGAACAGGGCACAATTTTAGCAGTTTATCCGTTTTAGTGTCTCAGGATGTAGTGAAGGAAGGCTAAATTTACTCGGGCGTTTTATAGCAGGTACCGATTTTCACGTTCCTTATTTTTATCAGAGACTGACATTAACACAGTAGATGTCAAATAAGGAAAAAGATTCAGTGATTTGCATACACTCCAAGCTTCCTAGGCTTAATTTGGAAGGGAATTCTGGGGGTCATCTGGTCCAACCTCCTGCTAAAGAATATTTCCAAGAATGGAGATTCTACAACTTTGTGTAACTTGTTCCAGTGTTTCACCACCCTCATTGTGAAATGTTTTTTCTTATCCAGCTTGAAGAAAAAAAGAAAAAAACCACCCGTAACACAGTTTATACTTGCATATACATACATACATGCTTTCGTACAACTTTTTATGGCTGGACTGCAGTATTACATTCAAACGTAATCAGAGGGAAGCTTATTTGCTGTGCAGCACTAGAAACAATGGCAAAAT
Organism: Ibidorhyncha struthersii; assembly: GCA_013398815.1. Lineage (NCBI taxonomy): Eukaryota > Metazoa > Chordata > Aves > Charadriiformes > Charadriidae > Ibidorhyncha > Ibidorhyncha struthersii. Next base: position 1,271 of record VZSZ01012040.1, read on the forward strand.
TGGATTATAACATTGGTCAGTTCCTCAGTGCTGGTAGAGCTTAGAGGGGGTCTTCTCAACATCCTAATTATGCAATTATTTTAAGTTCAAGCAGTGCGGTTCCAGTGTTATGGTCATTATTGTATATTATGTGTATGTATCGTGATGATTAGCACATTTAAAAGCCACAAATTCAGTTTTATTACTACCCGTGCTAATTAGATTAGGTTGCACAACTTTTTTAGGAAATATATGTATTAAAATTACATGTATTTGTAACCCTGCATGATAAGGCAGGCAAGATATCTTATGAAGTGAGACTCAACTAAAAGTTTAGATTGTGATCTTATTCCAGGTGAAACCTATTTTTTGTATTAGAATGCTAAATACATTGTTTAATTAAAACTGTTTCCCCACTGATTTTTTTTAATTCTTAAACAGAGCTCAATATTGGTATTTTAGTGAAACTGAAATATGAAAAAAAATAGGACAATATTTTTGATTCATGAATGGAGCATCTTCTGTCACCTGAAAAAGACTGCTTGACGCTGTTGTAGGTTTTCTAGATACAAGATGGGGTTTTCATTCGTTGTTCATTCGTTTTAGCTTCTGGTTATCTTTTGTGTTGTTGGCTGCCATTAGTGTGAATCATTAGTATGAATTAGTATGAGTTTTCCAGCTACAGGCTCTCCTTCCTGCAGGTACTTGTCTGTGGCTAGCTAACATTTTGAATATTTGTTATTCAGAACAAGCTAATTCTCCTGGACAGTTCTTTGGTTCATCGCTTGGCAAATAAATGCCATTTACATCACTCTGTTTTTTTTGTTTCATTTGGGATTTTCTGTCTTTACTGTCTTACCTCTTTGATGACCTCTTACTGCTTGAGAACCCTGATGTAGCTTCTTGAATCAGGAGAGATACATACAGCAAAACAGAAGATATTTGACAATTAATTGATTATGAAGGGGCCTCAAATTATCTGGTTGCCCAGGGGAAATACTGTATTGCCCCAGAACAGTCATGAGCTGTTGTGCTTTGAAGATTTACAGGAAGAGAATGATATGGGAGATTTTGATTAAGGGACCAAGGGCAGATGTTGGTTGAGTAATGGGATTTGTGCCACTCCATTATGTGCAAAATTCAAAACTCAAGATAACATATGACTTTTGTCATTATCCTTTTAATGAAAACTACAGTATGTGGCTGTGAACAGAAATCCTGCTAAGTAAACTCAGGAGAATTAGTTCACTTTACACTTGAATTCCAATTACTGTGGAAAAATAACTATGCAAGAAGGAATCAAGCCACCAAAACACTACAAAATTTTAGAGTAATGCCATTATCAAGTCCTTTTTTTTGTTTCATTGTTGGATTTCTTTATTCTTCTGCCTGTATTATATGAGAATAATAACAAACAATACAAATTTCTATAGCAACACTGTCTTTCAGCCAGGTATCTCAATGGATTTTGCAAGCATTGACTGCTCAAGTCTCACAATTACTATGGTACTGGAACAAAGCACAGGTGCTCTTAAGTCACACCTGTCTGCCTTAGAAGTTAATTACAGACAACACAAGATTTAAGAATAGTGAGGAGAAGCAAAGCGTGGTTTCAAGAAAATATATTTAATAGGGAGGTAGCTATTAACTGTACTTTAAATTTGACTACTGTTCTAAGGTTAATTACCTCCCTCAGAATTGCTACAGTTTTTGCAATGACTACTGGTAACCCTGGTATACCAGTGCCTGGATAAAGTTAATTGACAACTTTTAAGAGACACTTGGAATGAAATTCAAAACTGCTTTTCATTCTTCTTATTTTAACCAGCTATTTTACCAAAGCAAGTTATTATTCCTTACATTAATCCATAAGAATATAGAGCTTTGTTGTTTGAAATGTACTGCATTTTAAGAAGTGATATAAATGAAGTGTAGAATATTAATAGTATTATTAACTACAGTAGTAATAATAACAGCATCTTATCAAATTTAAATATTTATACTACAACCTATTGCATTATTCCCATTGAGAAGTATTTGTATTGGAATAACAGATATTCAGTAACACAATTTTATTTGCATAGTATAAGAGTTCAAGATTTTTTTTTTCCCCGAGAAGTGTAAAAGAAAATACATTATACTGTACTTTAAGTTTTCTCTTCTGGCACTGAATTTCTGGATGTGCTTTCCCATGGTGAATCAGGAAGAAAATTTTCTACTCTATCATTTATGTCATGAAGTTCTGTACATTTATAGCTTCATTTTTATAATTTATAACTTCATTTTTATGTTGCTTCATTATTCACAGGTGCACATCCTCCTAACCAAATCAAAAGGTAGTTCTTACTGACTTAAAAGTTTTAGTTGATTAGTAGACAGGAAATATCTTAAACTAAGTCTTCTAACAGTGTCACCGCATTTGGGCAGATAGGTTATTTCCTAGCTTTACGTTTTCCTTGGACCATCATTAAAAAAAAAATCCTACTATGCATTTCAATCAAAATAATTCACATTAAGGTTATAGTCATTATCAGCTGTCATCATCATATGTATGTAATATACATTCATTGTACTTACATATCTGTACATACAGACTCCTTGATATTAATTACAAAGATTCACATTCACCACTGCAATTACTGAATATACATTTTAGAACATAAGGTTCATTTTAAAGGAATATTTGATTGCTCAAAGATGTTTAAGTTTCTTGATGCTTTCATCCAATGTGATTAAAGGGAAGGTACTTGAATAAGCATATTCAACATTCTAAAAATACTTTTACATTTACATATAAGTTATTAGATCACTGAGCAAAGACCTCGAATGAAATTACAAGCAGAAGATGCCATCCCAAATATGAGAGCAACATGAAATTTGCTGAAAGTACTGTTTCAAGACAGTACAGTAATGGACAATTAACCATCACTTGAAAAAAGAGACTTCTAATAAAAATCAAAAATAGTGAATTTAGAGATGCATCAGGGTGACTACTCAAAGGAGTGATTCCCTAAAAAGAGTTATTTCTCAGATGGATTTTGCTACATATTAGGAAATTACTATGTGCAGCAATGACAGGAAATTAAGCTCATTATAATATATTTCTATATACAGTCATATATTTTTATACATACAATCATTCCTTGTTTGCCTTGGCAAAGAAAAATATTAATAACTAAACTGTCTTTCTCAATTTTACAAATATGGTCAATACTTTATATGTGGCGAAAGTAAACTGTGTGTGAATGGATGTTTTTCAACAAGTTGGCAACCACAGAAGATACTATCATTCCAGATGTCCAAGAACTAACGTGAACTAAAATGTAGTCAATTTGGATGTTGGACAGAGCATATGTTAGACATTTAAAAATAATAAAATATTAGAGTTTTTTTTCTAAGACAAAAAAAGCTTGCTGGAATGTTATATAAACCATAGATAATATCTTTGCTGTAATGAAATAAACTCAAAAATTNGGCAGGGTAAGCTGTGCCCGTAGTGTCATGTCACAGAAAGCACAAACTAAAGGCTTCATAGGAGTGAAGAGGTGGTGAAATGGCCATGGTATGTCTATGGGAACCTGTAAGCAAAGATCTCAGGGACAGGTCTTTGCTGCTCTGTCTTCATGCTATCTTCAGGAGTGATAGAAGAAAGAATGCATGTCAGAGTATTTATACTCTAACTGAACTAATTTTGCTAAAGACATACTTTTCTAATTTCTTGTTTTTGTAATTTTGATAGGATAAGGTCTAGACAGTATGGTGACGAAAGTCATAGTAACCTTAATAAAACTATTGCAAGCAGCTCAAACTCAGAATGATTGCAAAATAAATGGCTGATTAGGGTGACAGCGTTTAGAGAAGAGCAAGATCTGCTTTTCCAGTGCGTATCATGACAGAGTGAGTCTATCAAGCTTCAACAGCATACCTTTTTTCCTTCATGACTGTACGAGGATTGAACACTGATCACTGTTCATTAAGGAAGGCGAGGGTACACACCACTTAGCAGCAATAGCCTCAAGAATTCTCTCCACACTCCTGCTCAATCCCTTTCCATTTATGCAAGTGAGTGTGGGTGGGAATCTTAGAGAGAGGCGGTAAAGAAAATCATAAATTACATAAGAGATTTCCCCTCATACACCTGCTTCAAGTCTCTATCTTACTAGGGGAAGGTAAAGAAGAAACAGAAAAAAACTGCAAATCCTAACGCATTTTAAATCTTGACTTTCAGTTATTACAGAGTGTGGTTGCCGCAGATTTGATTCAAAGAGCCAGAGAGATTCATTCCAGCTGTTTTCATGGCTCTACATTTCCTTATTTTCTGCAGTTTCCCTGCTTTTTGTTGTACACTAAGTATCAACCATTTCCGATCAAGTACTAACTTGGCAAATATGTTGGAGAATGTGTTAACAATTTACATTTGTTGAAAAAGAAAAGCCAACAAATGCGAAATACTGTTGAAGTCTGAAGTTAGGTTATAAGCACACACAACACTTAAAAACCTTAAAAATAGGAACTGTTCTGGTATGATTTCTGCAGTATATCAGATGAAAGGTTGCTTTTGATCAGCATCAGCCATCATGTCATATCATCTTGTGACACTTATCCTTTAAAAAAAATGCTGTATACAATATAGCAAGGGCATGAAAACTCTGCTCTCCAATGGCTTTTAAGAATATAGCTTGCAGAGAATCCTAGAACTCACGCACCAAATCTGATTTGTGTCCACCTTTCCTATTATGCCTTAAAACTTGTGAAGCTTCATCAACTACTGTAGGACACTGTGGAAAAAACAAAAATACAAACCCTTCAAATTTTTCTTGATCTACATGTCTGTGTCTTACAGTTTGGAAGAAACAGACCATATAAGGGTAACAGTTGTTGCCTGTGTCTATCTATATTTTTATAGCCTTCATGAAGACAGCTAGCAAAATGCTATTAATTGATACAGTCAGCATTATGCCATTTGGCAGATACACATTTTAAAAAATGAGGTCATTAGCAGTCTGCTGAAAGGACGTGGATCCTTACTATTTGTTATTAACAGCTTGTAAAAGCATAATTCTTACAGTGTCAATATGAGAGTAACACATGCAGCATTTGTAGACATACACATGCCAGGTGTTGTGTACAATCCATTCACAAATGCTCTTGACAGTACAAGCCTACAGTTTCAATAGGAATAATGTTTTTTTCTTTAATCAATATATTAATATACAAATATAATCCCTGTTGACATGATGAGTTTCATATCTTACAATGTTTCTTTGGTGTCCTTGAAATAGTAAAAGTACAAATGATATTTTAAGGTGTTTTAGGTGCCATATACAGTAACTGCTCTAAAATGTTAAGATAGGTTATTGTGTAGCAGATTAGATTTTTTTTCATCCTAAAGTAACTTAGGCTTTTTTATTAAAAAGAAAATCTTTTACTATAACATCCAGGGTTACCTACTGATTTGTCACAACTCCATTAAGTGAAACGAGAAGAGGTTAAATGTTTCAGGCTGGAGTAAGACAGAAAATGGAGAGCTCAGTTTCATTCTTTGTGTTATGCTTAAAATGTTGTTTGGATCCTAAGTAAGGAGAGGCTGAATAAAAAGTTAGTAGACCTTCTGATACAAAACCTCAAGTTGTTACCACATCTGCCTACTGAAACAGAACTTGTCACAGCAAGCAGATATGTATGACCTCCAGGGGAACCTGAGTGCTGTAAGAATTGTGCCAATAGATGGAACTATTTCTTTTAATGTCAAGAAATACCTTTGGTTTTGTTTTTTCGCTTTTAAATGAAACAACATAGTGGCCCTGATCTCATAATCGGAGGCCATTTTTGGAAGAAGTTGTTCATGTTTTTAAAATTCTAGCATAGGGATCAAAAGTGTGGCCATCTGAAATTACTTCAGCAATTCTAACAAGCCTCTCTTCCATCTCTCTCCTTTTTCTGGAGCACTAATTTGTGCTATTAGATACCTGCCAACTCAACCTAGAATTGGCTGTTTGCCTCATAGAATCATAGAATGGTTTGGGTTGGAAGAGGCCTTGAAGATCATCTCTTCTAACTCCACTGCCATGGGCAGGGACACCTCCCACCAGACCAGGTTGCTCAGAGCCCCATCCAGCCTGGCCTTAAACACTTCCAGGGATGGCATGTCCACAACTTCCCTGGGCAACCTGTTCCAGTGTCTCACCACCCTCAGTAAAGAATTTCTCCCTAATATCTAACCTAAATGTACCCTCTTTCAGTTTAAAACCATTCCCCCTCATCCTATCACTTCATGGCCTTGTAAGTCCCTCTCCAACTTTCTTGTAGGCCCCCTTCAGGTATTGAAAGGTTGCTATAAGGGTCTCCCTGCAGCCTTCTCTTCTCCAGGCTGAACAACCCCAACTCTCTCAGCCTGTCCTCATAGGAGAGGTGCTCCAGCCATCTGATCATCTGCATGACCCTCGTCTGGACTCACTCCAACAGGTCCATGTCCTTCTTCTTGTGGAGACCCCAGAGCTGAACACAATACTCCAGGTGGGGCCTCACAAGAGCTTCGTAGACAGGTAGAATTACCTTCCTCGACCTGCTGGGCAAAATTCTTTTGATGCAGCCTGGGACACAACTGGCTTTCTGGGCTGTGAGCACATATTGCTGCATCATGTTGAGCTTCTCATCCACCAGCATCCCCAAGTCCTTCTCGGGGCAGCTCTCAATCCATTCTCTACCCAGCCTGTATTGGTGCTTGGGATTGCTGCGACCCAGGTGCAGGACCTTGTACCTTTGGCCTGGTTGAACCTCATGAGCTTTGCACAATCACACCTCTCAAGCCTGTCCAGGTCCCTCTGGATGGCATCCCTTCCCTCCAGCATGTCGACCGCTCCACAAAGCTTGATGTTGGCAAACTTGCTGAGGGTGCTCTCAATCCCACTGTCTGTGTCACTGACAAAGATGTTAAACAGAGCTGGTCCCAATAACAACCCTTGAGGAATGCCACTCATCACTGGTTTGCACTTAAACTTCCAGTTAAACATAGTAAATGCTTTCTTGCTCTGAGAGTGGTCAAATACTGGCACAGATTGCCCAGAGGGGTCTCCGTCCTTAGAGATCTTTGGAACCTGACTGGATGTGGCCCTGAAAAACCTGGTCTAGGTGACCCAGCTTCTAGCTGTGGGGTTGGACTATAGCATCTTCCAAAGATCCCTTCCAACATCAACTGTTCTGTGGTTCTGTGATACTCTAACACCATGGCTTTGCTCTCGTGGATCCCATGTTGTGCAGTTTTTGCAGAACCCCTTGTATGGTTCACATTGTATACAATTTACTTCTGCATTGACAGCAAATAGTCTGTTCAGTGGAAAAAAAAGTCATATGTCATACAGTCACATTCTTTGCCCCAACTAATTCACCCCTCCGAAAAAGGGCCTCAGTTTGGGCAGAAAAGAGGCATGATATCTCCCTTAATGATTTCTTACATTCACATTTCAAAGAAGTGTACACGGGTTTAAGCTGCATGATTCTGTTAGTGTCAGAGGAGCCAAGGTAAGGAGGTGATATAGCAGCTACACTGTTCATCACATAAAATAAAAAAGTGAATAAAATACTCACTTAAGACAGAAGTATATGATTGGACTGGGAACTTTAGTATATGCTGCCTTATTCCTTGAAATACAAGTACTCTAAAGTGAATGTGTTCATCTATATATGTGGAAGGTATCAATGTAATAAAAGAGGGCTCTTCATGGGTACACTCACTGGAGTGTTCTGTATCGTAGTGGCATCTGCATAATCTGGAAATGTTCAGGACGCCTGTCTCCGAAGTCTACATGTTTAGTTTCCTGCTTGAATTTAAAACTCCTCTAGTTATCAGCCTTTCTTCAGTATTTGAGTGACACTTTGTACAGCAGTTTGTCCCTTAAAAGGTGTGATATGTGTCTGCATTTTTAAAAATATCTGTTTCATAAAGATTTGACAGAAAACGAACACATTTCTGTGCGTAATAACTAAGCAAGACACCAAATTCTTAATATGCTCCTTTGTGTCACTCTTCCAGATTTATTTTGCAATCAACACTTACCTGAACTAATTCATCCAGACACGTACCAATAAGGTATTCAGTTTTATTATATCACTGCAATATTATTATAATTATGTAATTGAGCCATAGGCTAGATCTACATTTAGCAGTAAGGAAAGGAGCGTCTTAAGGGATTTTAATTTGTTCTTGTAAATTGTGTGAAGTTGTGGATAAGCTCCAGAATCTTTCTGGTCTGGTGAGAACATTAATACCTGCCTGTATTCATCATAGGCTAGGGAATTTCCCAAATGCCTCAAGAGAAAAAAAATCCAGCACACATTTTTTAGTAATTGCCTCCTCATGCCAAAGTTGACTAAAATCTCAATGCAAATGTAACTAAAACTGATCAGGAACTCTAGATGCATATTACTGTGTGTAATAAAAGTTCAGATAATACCAACAGTAGACGCATGAACACAGTCAGTATCTCATAGCAATAAAATTTACACTTTGCTATTTATCAAGAGCTATGGAATATTTAAGATTTTTTTCTGGTTGTTCAAGAACCCGTGGGGAAGGAAAGACAAAGTTAAAGATCCATCACAGAAGATGACTTGCTGGCAACATCCTTTCTTCTCTGAAATAGCAGGGCATGTCTAGTGTTTCTACTCAGTCTAGGAATGACATTGCTAAATGAGGATCGTGGCAGTCTGTTAAGTAGCTCTCGCCTTATCAATAAGGAGAGCTGTAGATTACACTAAGAGGTCACCAGAAAATAGGGAAGATATAATAAAAAACATCCAGTCTTTCATAAAATATTTTGACTGAAAGCAGTGGACAAACAGTTTTGAACAGGCCATCATTTTCTCCAGTTATTTTCCAAACTTATTATTTCTTTTGTTTCAGAAGAGATACAGCTTTCCTCCTTTATGGAGAATTCTGAATCAAATTTATGCCATTGAGGGGAAAAGGTAGGTTCGTACACTTTCTTTACATGCTACATATGCTTTAATAAGTCTACTAATGGTCCCATGGTCATTACTGAGCATAATGATTTTTTTTTAACTAATTATAGTTAATTCACTCTCTTTTATCAAGATGTTTTAATAAATACTCAAAATATAAGCGTTTTCACTGGGAGAATGGAGGCTCATATATATCTTATACATAAAGCTGAGCTCTGATAATTCTTGTTAAAATTGGACTCAGTTCATTGATTCACATTTTTTTTGATAATAAAAAGGGCCATTCTGCTTATATATTCGTATTTCTTGTACAGAGTATACCATGAAATTTCACATAGTCACTGTCATCAAACCCAATAAATAGTAGCTAAACTGGAATAAAGTAGTAAGAAGCAATTGAGTCTGTGGAAGGCAATTGATAAAATAGATCCTGCATTTGGGAGCAACCATGATCTCACAGTGAAACAATACTTTCAAATGTGAAATTGTGCTTTAATTAATTCGAATATTTCAGTGAAAATTCTCTATAATCAATTACTGAACCAAAGTATTGCCAGCAAAGACATTTGATAACCAGGCATTTTACAATCACAATGAATGTAAGTATTTGTGTTCACAATATATCTATATATCTTAAGGTGATAGCTTTGTCATTATTATCAGCTATGGCACCTCTCATATTTTTTAGTTCCTTTTCTTTCTTAATATCCAGTTGGTGTTTCATTTACCTTATTATATAACATTATTAATGAATCTCTGTTACTAAACAAAACATTTCATTGTACATCAGTTGTTTAATCATACTCAAAAATCCCCACAAGAAAACTTTTGGTTAAGGAGTTAAAACAGATATGATGAAAGAACCCAAGTAGTTCTGTAGATTCTTAGTTGTTCAGAGAAGCTTGAAGTGCTATTGAGTGAGTTTACAGTATAAGCAGGATAATGCTAAATATTAGTTGCTTATTAAATTAACATACCTTTAATGCGTATGTACAAGGATGTACTTTAACAATTTTAAAGATTTTGTTTTAAAGATTGTTGAATATTGGTATCTGTTGTGTGGAAGTGGAAGATAAATCAATGAAAGATAATAGAGAATAGATAACAATAGATAATAGATAGATAATAGAGCAGTGTCAGAAACGATGGAGCAAATACACTAATGACAAGGGAGCTGTTTCTCTTCCTTATCCCCTCTCCTTAAGAAGTTGTGAGAAAGCATAGTCATGAGTTGAAAAAAAAAGAGCTTTGAGAAGAGCTAAAGGCAAAATGAATTTTAATTAGACAATCAAAACAAAGATCAGCATGTACCTCCTGTAAGGAGTAAATGAGCAATAAATAGATATGATCAGCTTGCTACATCTGTTCTTGTATTTAGTCTACATGTATTTGAATAAATGGACTACATTTCCTATTTAAGTAGTTGCATTTCTTGAGAAAGACTATGTTTTGAGTCTTTGCTATCTTGTGCTTTGTCATGTTTTCATCTTAATCAAGTTTTAGTAATTTGTGCATCTGTAGCAGTCTGTGACTTTGGAATGTCTTTCTGGTTCAGTTTCAGTAGCCTCAGTCTTCTTGGGCTTCCTTAACAGGGCCTTTGCTGAAGATTTTGTTGGCTTTTCTACTCTTCCCCCCCCCCCTTTCTTTCTTGTTGGATCTTTTCCAAACTCTTCCCTTCTTTCTGTCAAATTTGAAAGACTTGTAGACACTGATGTCTTCAGTTTCCAGAAGGACGTTTTGCTGGTCAGGCTTGTGAGCCCCCATTTACAGCCTGCCATTGTCTTTATGTATTTTATGGCACAGAATCTTCCCTAAAAAAAGTGAGTCATAGCCTTGCTTATACTGTCTTGCCTTCTGCTGTCTTGGGGAGGAACTTTACTACTTAAAGACTTTTTTTTATTTTTATTTTCTGGTCATCTTCTCTGTCTTTTCTTCTTAGTGCCTTTCTGATGTTGTAATGAGTATCTTCCACAAATCAGTGTACTGTGAGAAAGATGGGCAGCCCTGCACTGGTGTTTCCCCTGTGTGGGGAGATGGTTCCATTGTTGGAAGCTATCACATATGCTCAACTGGGAGAATTTTCTGTGGTAAAGGGAGAAGAACCTGCAAGGATAAAAAAACAGCTCTGGTATCATGATCAGAGATGAACAGGTTGAGCCAAGAGTTTGACCAAAGATTTTGCTTGTCTGATGGCATATCTTTTTAAGGATTAAATGGAGTTTTATTTACATGGTCTTTCTATTTCGTATTGAACGTATTTGCTTGTTTGTTTTATCTTTTAGGAATTCATTGTATGGAGTTCTATTCTGATAGTAGCTAGGTTTCTGGATTCAAAGCCCCTGTGGTGGTGTTCTGTATTTCTCATTAATTTTAAAGTCCAGTCTTTGTCTCTGTACAACTTGCTGTACTGATCCATAGTATTACAGTTCTCTTTTTCTGTGGATTGTGTTAAGTAGCGCATATTGGTAGCAAGAGAGTTATTTAGTAAACACACAGGTTCAGCAGCATGAAAACATTTGGTCTCTCTGGTAGAACAGAAAATCAGTTGTAGGATCTTCCGATGCTTTTTTTTAGCAAGACTTCAAATGAACAGACAGCCCCAGATAAGAATTCTCCTATTGATTCCAAGTTATTTTTACGTCTTTATTTCATATCTAACCTTTCTCCTGTGCCATGAGCTCAATGAATCTAGTTACGCAAAACTGGGAAAGCTGCATGGCACTTTTGGCAGATTGTATGAAATACATGAACAAACAGCGCGCATGAAAGAAAAGATACTCTACCTAGTACTGCTAATTAAATCCAGACTTTAAAGTCTGTGAGACTCCAATAATGTCACTACTTTGGAAGGTACGTTGTTGAAAGATGCCAAGGTTGTGCATGTTCCCCTTCAGCACTGCAGCGGGTGCGGGTGCCCAGGCGCGGTGAGGCAGTGAGGGGGCTGCAGGGCGGCCGCTGTGAGGAGAGGCCGCGGCTGCCCCGCGCCGCACACAGCCGGTTCCACAACAGACCCACTGCAGGACTGATCTGAGCCTGTCAGAGAAGCCTCTGTGAAAAGATATTTAAGAAAGGGGCAAGAACACCAGAGAACAGTGAGGAGTGAGGAAAAAAGCATGAGAAACAGCCCTGCAAACAGCAAAGCCGGAGAAGAAGGAAGGGGAGGTGCTCCAGACGGGGAGCGGGTATTGCTCAGCAGCCTGTGGAGGAACCCACGCCAAAGCAGATCAGCATTCCCAGAGGAGTTGTGGCCTGTGGATAGCCCTGCACTGGAGCATGGAAAAAGTGTGAGAAAGGGAAAGTGAGTGGCAGAGGGAAACTGACTGTTACCCACCCCCCATCCCCTCTGTGCTGCTTGGGGTGGGGGTAGAGGAGCGGGAATTGAAGGAGGGAAGTTGAACCCAGGAAAAGGGGGAGGAAAGGTGTTAACATGGCTGTGTTTTTGTTTCTCACTACCCAAATCAATTTTAATTGGCAGTAAATTAGATTAATTCTCCCCAAGTTGAGTCTGTTGTGCTTGCAATAGTAATTGGTAAGTGATCTCCATGTCTTTAACTTGATCCGTGGTCTTCCTCACCCTGTTTGCCCATCTAGTGGTGCGTGAGTGAGCGGCTGGGCGGGTGTATGGCTGTTAGCCCGGGCGAACCCACCACAAGTGTGCGCGCACTGCCGTCAGCCCTGCAGACAGAAACACCGAGCGGTTGAAGAAGCAGACCAGCATAGAGCTGAGTGGTAAGCAAAAACTGAGCTGACTTGATATATTTGATCTATATTGTGAAACGGTTTAGGTTTTTGATCTGGAAGAGTTCAAAAGAAGTGTGACTGTGTACTGCCTTACAAAGACAATAAACTGTTCTTACACATGAGCAGTACGATATGTTAAACACCTAGTAGAGGCTATGCATATTTTTGGTGTATAGATATGAAAATGTCAAGTTTTGGGAGTCCTTAAAGTAGGCAGAGGAGGTATCTGCTCAGTTATGTTACTGTTTAATGTATCTTGGAATACAAGTTTATTTCACACATTAAAGGCATAAAGCAGTAAGTGCCTACATAAACATTATTTTGTCCAGAGATCTTTAATCACTTTTGTATTTGTTCCAACCTCATACTTTTCAAGGCTACATAAAAGTATTTATAAAAGCATGTAGTCCACAAATTTACTGTAGTGAACAAGTATTCAGATCTCAAAAACTTTTTTTTATACTCAGTTTAGATACTTTTTATTTTTTTTCTGTCTGGGTACACTTTTATTACTCTTAAAACACAATATTTGGAAACTACTCCTGGTGCCAGCAAAGAAAATTTTACTCCAGCCACAATGAGTACATTTGTGGATTCATATTCGTATACTTCTATAATCATTAGAGAAAAAATGAATTGATAGAATTTGTATATGAAATATGCCTGGTTGTTCTTTATTAGTTTGTGTTGAGTTAAACATGGATTTACATTTTTAACTATATCCTGTTATCTGCATTTGGCACAACTACTTTGAAAAAAGACTAAAACAGACATAAATGGACCAAAATGAATATTTTGCATAGGGAGTAACTTTATTTTCTGGCAGACTTGTATCAGAAATCTGTTTTGTACGTGTTCTATGGCTTATATAAAATGCACAAAGTAATGAGGCTCATCATTATCATTCTATTGTCATTTCAAAGCACTGAAGCATTATCGTTAGTTCCACAAGTTTTTTCCACATAATGAAAACAATTAATCAGTATAAACTGAATGTTTCAAGTCACTGGCAAGGAACGAATTCATAGATTCCTTGCAAGTAGTCCTTGCACAATTTTTTCACTTCCTCCACTACGCAGGTATTAAGATTTTAGGTGTCTGTTCTGGTGTCCAGTTATAAAAAACGATGGGGAAAATAGAACTCAGTCAAGCCATTTGCTTACCCTAAGGCAGCATCAACTGTATCTTCCTCAGTCCAAGCTAGAACATATTTAGACATTTTTAAGGGTGATTTATCTAGCTCTGGAAAATCATAGCTTCTCTAGGATATGTATTTCTTGTTCCTGTTCTTATTGGAGTTAAACCTGTTTCACTCTCCATGGACTTGAAAACGGTTTATCCACTTACTCTTGAAAGTTTATCATGTTCTTTCCTCGTTCTTTTCCCTAAGCTTAACAGGCATCATTCATTCAAACTTTCTTCAACAATGACATCTTATAAACCTCTGATCATTCACATTTCTTTGTCCTGACTACCTCCGGCTGATGCCTAAAACTAAATGTAGCACTCTAAATGAGGCTTACTAATGTGAGAGAAAAAGATTACTTTTTATGTTGCAAATGCAGCATGAGATCTCCCTCCTGTGCAAGATGACATTTCAACTTCTGTTCAGTTTATATGTACTAAATTCCCAGGTTGCCCTTGAACTACTGCTGCCTTGTTGGTTAATCCCCACTGTATGCAGGCAATTTATTTTTCTTGGGTGTGGAGTGTTGTACATACTGAGTTCTGCCCTGCTTCCTCCTCGCATGCCGCCACTCTGGCTGGTCTGCCTTGGACTCTCCATTTTAGTCCTCTCTTCTAGTGCTCTCCAGGGTTCACTTCCTGTGCCACTTTCATAAGTATTCCTTTTATTCTACCATTCACAAAAGTAATAGTAAAAATAGATCCTTGCCTTGCAGAACCACTCTTGATATAGCCCTCCCTTTTGGCAGGGAACTACTAATAACTGCTTTCCAACTACAGTTTTCCTCTGGTTTACACCCCTTTCATCTGCACTATGCTTTTCAAGCTTGTTTATCAGAATGTCACATCAAAAGAATTTGGAAAGTTGAGTTATGACATCTGCTGCTTTTCCGCTCTTCTTAGGGTCTCCTGTCATGTCAGAGAGGGAGATTAGATTGGTTGACAGTATGTGTTCATGATAAATCCATGCTGACTTCTCATCTCTCTCTGTTTCTCCCTGTACTTAAGGCAGTTTGTTCTGTTACTATTTTTTTTTTTTTTTTAGGAATTGATTTCAGGCAAGAGGTCTATAAATATAAACACTTGGTTCTTACCTTTTGAAGATGGAAAGTATGATGCTGTTTTTTTTCCCTGAAATTTCAGATGTCCTTTAGAATTTCTCCAGGACAACTGCTAAAGGCTCCCACTTTATACCAACAATTCCAGGGATTTTAGGTCTGAATCAGACTAAACAGACTTAGAAATACATAACCTAGTTAACTGTTTTCTAAACTACTGCTTTCTTCTTTTACCTATTCTTACTGCTTGGTGTTATGATTTTTTTTTTTTAATTTACTGGTGAAATATTTATAAATAGATACATAGCCGTAATATGCAAAGACAGTCTCATCACAGTCGTTTTTCTCAGCTTTCAGGTGCTTTACTTCAGCTTTCCTATTTATAGTCTCTTCTTCGAATAAGCATGATTTACAGGGAATAATAAACTATTATGATGTATATAAAATAAGCTTATGAAGACATTTAGTCATGTACAGTTTGCATAGAATATTACGCTTTGCTTGAACTGTAGTAATTGTTTGCACAAGAGTTAAACTGGTTTAAGATTTGCATCATCCACAGATTCTTCAGGTGACTGATGCTTTTGTCTAAAGGTATTCAATTTTTATTAGATAAGAACTGCTTATTGTTTTCCAGGTAGTCTGAGTTCTTTTTAGAAGAAGTTATAATCTCTAGGGAAAAACATTTAGTGGTGAATTTAAGGTAAGACATTGTCTAATTCATTCTTTTGATATGCAACACATATTACATCCACTTGATGGTATTTATTATTGTAAATAATTAAAAATGTTTTCTGAGAGACTCAGAAAAACATATATCACACAGTTATATCTTAGATCATCTTATCAAACTGTATCCTGAATTTAGGAATGGAAATATATAAAGTACGGTTAAGTGTTTAAAGACGAGAGTGTTATTTGTGTTAACCACTTACGAAGACAGGAAAGTAGTCTCGATTCATACTAGAAAAAATGTGATTTAAACCGAATATTGAGATAGCATTACTGAAATGTGTAAGAGTTTGGGCAAGTGAGCTATGAGTTCTTTATATATTTAGAAGTATGGGAAGTTGTTTGCAGTCTTGGAGCTGTAAGAATCAATGGTATTTCATCTGAAGATATAAAACAAGAAATAATTTCATCCAAAGTTAACATACTTATCTGATTGTGGACCAAAACAGAATCAAGAGGTCTTTTCTTAATCCCTGATTGTGGAAGATTTTTTGAACCCTGGTTACAGAAGTAGATGTTGATATTTATTTAATATTAACTTAAGATTGATCTCTTTTATAATTTTTATTCACTTACATTTTTAATCACTTTTCAGCAGCAGTGTCACTGAAATTAGTATATGTGTACACCTCTAGGATGTTTGAATGCTAAGGTCTAATCTCAAGTAGGACATCTTCGTCTAAGATACGAATTGAGTCAAATGGAGGGACCTGTGTTCAAACGTGTAAATTCAAATTCAAATGGTAAATGCTTCAAGAGAAATGAAGAGGGATTTTTTCTTCCCCTCTGATTCATCCGTATTTCTGTTACTTAAGAGCAGCTTCTACCACGTACCGTACATAGTTCCTTGAAAGGCTTTGCTGGAGTGATGTCAAGTGGGTTAGGTTGAGCTGAAACTGCAGGTTTAAAGCTTCAGAAACATATGGAATTCCATTGTTTTGCATTCAGAGCAGTTTATTAGCAGCTCATGAGGCAGTCTTACTGTTGCGATAATACTTGAATTCATTGTACTTTGCAGGCAGGGGTTAACTTAATCCTACACACATTGCTGACCAGATCTGACAGTCTGTTCAGAGGTGTGAAGCAGTGCATAGCGCTGTGAAAGGACAAATAGATTCCAAGAAATATATCGCTTTTAAATCTTCTACTTGTGCGTTCCCTTTTCCTGTGAAATCATATCTAAGTAAAGGTAGCATAAGGAGTTTTTTTTTACCAAAATATTCTGAAGTGCTGTTCAGCTAAGGCCTGGCAATATTAAGTTACAAAGTAGGCAACTTTCTTACCCCAGTGATTTCGGACCTTAATCCTACAGACTTCCATTCAGCTTCATTTGCTAGTGACAGGCATTGATAATGTAATCACAGATAATATCTGTAAACTAGGTATATGGAGAGTATAAATGCTTTGAAAAGAAATTTGATAATGATGTAATTGACGGTACAAGGGGCTGCTAATCCTTTTAAATTTTGTTTTATTAAAACTGCTAATAATGAGAAATGCTCAAATTGCTACATGATTGTTGCTGTAAACTATATATTTCCATCCTATCTAAATATTCATTTAGAATTACAGTCATGTAGGGTGGAAAGGATGTTCACAGGTCATGTAGTCCAAAGCAGTTAGAGCAGGTTGCTCATGGCCTTCATTACCTATCAAGTTAACCCACTGGCAGTTTACTCAACCCTATTATTTTCCACTTAGCTTTGACACTATGGGGAGATTTGAAAGGAAAAGGAATTATGAGAATCTGAAGGAAGAAAATTTTTGGAAACAATTTTTTTTAAGGATTATTACATTTTGCATCCTGGAGTGGTGTTCTGTAATTTGGTAGTTAGGGATGCCTGCACACTTCCCCCTCCTTGTTTCCCCCCAAGTCCTGAATGTGTCATTGACTGATTGCTTGTTACTAAATCTATAATAAACTGCTTCAATCTTGGTTTAATTAAAAACACAAAGGTTGAGCATTTTTCCCTGTGACAGGTAGCAAACAATGCTTTGCTGTGTGCTTGTGAACACATCTCTGTGCAACTTCCATTTGCTATAAAGAGGTGGTGGCAGGAGCATGGGGTGGTGACAGTGGTCAAGAGCGGAGTAACTTTTGTTGGGGGATGTTCTGGAGGCCTTGTAGTCTCATGAGACTTGAGTCTCATGAGACTTGGTGGAGTGTGCCTTGCCTGAAAGTGGCAGGCACCTTCACGCAATTGCCATTAGCTGTTTCATGGCTCCTTAGCACAGTCTCTGAAAAAAAATTAGTAATCGGTGTGTGTGGAATTTAAGGTCCTGAGGGGAGTGAGCAAGACAATACCAGAATTACAACTCTGGACTTCAGAAGAGCATATTTCAGCCTGCCTGGGAGCTGCTTGGGATGATCCCAAGGGAATCTGCCCTGGGGAGCAAAGGGGCCCAGAAGAGCTGGCTAATCTTTAAGCACATCTCTTCAGGGCACAAGAATTGTCCCTTCCTGTTAAGGAGTCATAGCAGAAGGCAAGCATGGGTGAACATGTAACTCCTCACTGAGCTCAGACATGAAAAGGAAATAGAGAAATGGTGGAAGCAGGGACAGGCTACATGGAACGGATACAAAGCCATTTCCCACTCATATAGAAATGGAGCGAGGAAGGCCAAAGATCAGCTGGAACTGGTGCTAATAAAGGAGGTGAAGGGCAGCACAGAAGGTTTCTCCAAGTATGTTGATGGAAGAAGGAAGATTAAGGATGGGGTGGGCCCATTGCTCAGTGGGGCAGGGGCAGGGGACCTAGTGACAAGGGTAGCTAAGGTACTCTACTTTTTTCCTCAGTTTTCTCTGGTAATGCTTGTTCTCTGGCCCCTTGGGTTCCTGAGCCTCCAAGTAGAGTCTGGGGGAGTGAAGCAGTACCCACAGTATGGGAAGAAAAAGTTAAGGATTATTTAACCTCATTGGAGGTACACAGATCTGCGTGACCAGATGGGAGGCATCAAATGGTGCTGAAAGTTCTTAATGAAATCATTGTGAGGCTGCTCTCTGTCATTTTAAAAAGTCATAGCAATCAGGGAGCTTCCTGATGGGATAAAAAAAGGCAGACATCACACCCATCTTTAAGAAGGGCAAGAACGGGGATCCAGATAGCTACAAACCAATCATCCTCACCTCAATCCGTGTGAGGTTTATGGAGCAAATCCTCCTAGAAGCCGTTTTTAAACACAAGAACGACAAGAAGGTGATTAGGAGTAAGTGTTTATCAAGGGCAAATCCACAGTGACAGGAAGGATTGCCCTGTCAGCGTGTTTGTGGACAACATCAGATTGAATGGAGCAATCACTACGGTGTAGAGCAGGGCGGCTCTTCAGAGGAATCTGGACAGCTTGGAGAAATGGGCTGGAGGGAACTGCATGGAGACCAGCAAAAGCGAGCACAAAGTCCTGTACCTGGGATAGAATCATCCCATGCAACCATACAATTTTGGGGCTGACTGTGCAGGAGGCAGGTCTGCAAAAAAGGTCCTGGGTGTCCTGCTGGACAGTAAGTTGAACACGAGTTGGCAGTGTGCCCTTGCAGCAAAGGAGGCCAACTGCATCCTGGGCTGTGTTAGCAAGAGTGTAGCCAGCAGGGCCAGGGAAATAATCCTCCCCTCTTTTTGACATTTGCGAGACCTTATCTGGAGTATTGCATCCAGTTTTTGGGCTCCCCAGTGCAAGAAGGATATTCATGTTCTGGATTGAGTTCAGGAGCGGCCACCAAGATAGCTGAGGGCTGGAGCACAGGATATATGAGGTGAGTCTGGGGGAACTGGGTTTGTTCAGCCTCAAGGCTGAACAAGGCTCACAGGAAATTTTATTGCTGCCTACTGCCATCTTACTGGAGGATACAGAGGAGATGGAGCAAGACTCTTCCCAGAGGTGCACAGTGATAGGAAAAAAAGCAATGTACATAAATGGGAACATAGGAAATTCTAATTAGATATTAGGATTTTTTTCTTTTTGTAATAGTGATGATCAAATTCTGTAAAAGGTTGTGTGATGTTCAATACTTGACCGGCCATGGATGTGAGCAACCTAATCTGCTGTAGGCTTGCTTTGACCACGGGATTGGCCCAGTTGACTTCTGTATCACCTTCCAATCCAAATCATTCTGTGATTATATGAAACCTGTGTGTTGGGTGGGAGAGGGAAGACTTAGGAATGGCAATATAAATAATGCAACTAAATAAACAATACCTGAAGGCATAGCATGATGAAATTTAATTTTTTTTCTTTCAACAGCAAATTTTTCAAAATGTTTATTGCAGAAAATAATTTTGAAATAAATATTTTTGTCTTATCTGAGGGAAGTTGGTCAAATTTTAATTTAGTATTGCTTTTGCAAATTTATTTGTTTTCTGTTGGCTTTAATTGCCTGAATAATTTTAGCCGCTATATTTCCCAACTTCTGTTTTCTTGCTTTTATTTTTGTTTGGTCTTTCCTTAAAATACATGAAATTCCTTGTTGTTTTTGTACATGAAAGTTTTTTGAACATCTGCAGAAAAAAAATCAAGAATGCTTACAATGCCATTGATTATCTGTGCTTAACATTGTGCTTTATTTAGCAAAAAATAGAATGACTCAATCATAGGTCATAAATTCCAGGCTAATTGATCTTTCATCCAGTGAGATTGCTTTAAACAGTAATCGGTTCTAGCCGAACTTTGGGTATCCAGGTGGAAACATTGAACTATATGTCTTACATCATCACAGACCATGTGTAAGAAGACGTTAGTCATTCCATGACACAGAAAAAGTAACACTAAAGAAATGAGAATTCTTAATGCTACATGGTACTACTGTGGGAGAGACCAGTTGAGCAGAAAAGTTTATTTTTAAAACATAAGACTTTCTGTACTGAACACCACAGGCAGCTTCACAAGTATAAATTATGTCTCCACTAATGAGCATCAAGGTCACACTTTACTTGAGATTCCAAATCCATGTCATTATTCTAAAATGTGTTTGTGAAGAAAGATTAATTTGCTATGTAGTGAAGGAGCTTTTAGGGATTGCTTTTAAGTGACTTTGATTAACCTCAACAAGAGCTTAAAATACTTCAGTGTTGGAACTTTTCATGAAGGTTTAAGATTTCCATAAATGAATCAATGGAGAAAAGAATCAGAAAACCATAGCAGCTATGGGGTGACTGTGTAAATTAAAAGAACTGAAAACCTGTAATTAATAGAATTATCATCTGTTACAAAATTCTTACAAAAGAACAATCATATACTTTTAATCCTTTCTGAATATAGTGGTCCGTTAGGCAAATATTTATATATATATACACACACGTGTATATATATGTGTATATGTATATACGTATCTTTGTATAATTTCTGAACTTTTGATGTGACTTCAAAAAGTTAAAATCTAGCGATGGAATTAATGAAGGCACACTGATGAACATCAAGTTCATTGAATGTCAAATTGTGTTATTTCCCAAATGTTAAAATAGTACTTAATAGCCTTTGATGCAGCAAAATAAAATAGATGTTTTCTTTGATATGCATGTGCAGAACAAAGATGGCTTTGAAGTCTGTTTTTGTGTATTCCTTTAGCAGCGAAAAACTGACATATGATTGTAAACTTAGATTATTTGAAAGTATGAAAGCACATGAGACTTAAAAGGAAAAGTAGGACAATTTTCTTGACAGAAAAGTAATGCTACCTCTAGTGTCATTGATGTTAATTGACTGCACTTGAACTTTCCAAAGACTTTAGGTGATTAGTTTGTTTAAACTAAAGGGATGCTACTGTGAATAGGCTTTATAAACCATAAATGATATAGAGAAATGTTGAGAAATAATAAAATGAAGTTGACAAAATGAATGATTTAAAAGTGACTTCTAATTCATTTTAGGTATACCTATTGTTTGTCAGCAGATCTTTGAGAACACCAGCCACCACTGGGCAGCAAACTGTTTTGCACAGTCTGAAGAAGGACACAAAATTTGATACATCTCCTTGTCTTGATTACACTTCTGTGAAGTATGTAAACAGGCATTTGAAAGGTTACGTCATAGAATTATAGAATGGTTTAGGTTGGAAGGGACCTTGAAGATCATCTAGTTCCACCCCCCCTGCCATGGGCAGGGACACCTCCCACCAGACCAGGTTGTTTAAAGTCCCATTCAGCCTGGCCTTGGACACCTCCAGGGATGGGGCATCCACAGCTTCTCTGGGCAACCTGTTCCAGTACTTCACCACTCTCATAGTGAAAAATTTCTTCCTGATCTCTAATCTACATCTACCCTCCTTTAGTTTGAAGCCATTACCTCTTGTCCTATCACTACATGCTCTTGCAAAAAGTCCCTCTCCAGCTTTCTTGTAGGCATGCTTCAGATAGTGGAAGGCTGCTGTAAGGTCTCCCTGGAGCCTTCTCCAGACTGAACAACCCCAACTCTCTCAGCCTGTCCTCATTGGACAGATGCTTCAGTCCTCTGATCATCTTTATGGCCCTCCTCTGGACCCGCTTCAACAGGTCCATGTCCTTCTTATGTTGGACACCCTGTGGGAATGTATTTAGCAGAAAATTGAACCAGCCATACAAGGAGGTGGACTGACTGTAAACCTCGTCCTTGAAGTAATCTTGAGGAGAGAAAAACAGAGACAACGATGGTTGCTTCACAGCAAAATAAGGAATCAAGCCAAGAAGAGCTGGAGAGGAGTCCGATAAACAGGGTGCCGAAGAACCAACCAAAGACAAGACAGCTTTGCGTGCTCTTCGTGTGTAGAAGGATATTAACCAATCATCTAATGCGTGAACGCGTGCAGGGATAGATTGTATATAAGGGACAGCAGTAAATCAATAAAGCGGCTTCTGTATGATTCACATTGGATTGTGGTGAGTCCAGATTTCTCTCCTCAAGACCCCAGAGCTGGACACAGTACTCTAGGTGGGGGTCTCATGAGAGTGGAATAGAGGGGTAGAATCACCTCCCTCGACCTGCTGGCCATGCTGCTTTTGATGCAGCCTGGGATACAACTGGCTTTCTGGGCTGTGAGCATGCATTGCTGTGTCATGTTCAATTTCTCATCCACTGACATCGCCAAGTCCTTCTCCTCGGGGCAGCTCTCAATCCATTCTCTGCCCAATCCTTGGTGCTTGGGATTGCTGTGACCCAGGTGCAGGACCTTGTACCTTTGGCCTGGCTGAACCTAATGAAGTCTGCACAATCCCACCTCTCAAGCCTGTTCAGGTCCCTCTGGATGGCATCCCTTTATGTTGAGCATGCCACACAGCTTGGTGTTGTTAGCAAGCTTGCTGAGGGCATGCTCAGTGCCACTGACCATGTCACCGACAAAGATGTTAAACAGCACTGGTCCCAGTACTGACCCCTGAGGAACGCTACTTGTCACTGGTTTGCACTTGGACATTGAGCTGTTGACTGCAGCTCTTTGAGTGTGACCATCCAGCCGGTTCTGTATCCACCAAGTGGGCCATCCATCAAATCCACGTCTCTCCAATTTGGAGATCAGGATGTTGTTCAGGACAGCATCAAATGCTTTGCACAACTTCAGGTAGATGACATCTGTTGCTCTCCCCTTATCTGCCAACACTGTAATGCCATCATGACATCATAGAAGGCCACCGGATTTGTCAGGCGTGACTTGCCCTTGGTGAAGCCATGTTGGCTGTCACCACTCACCTCCTTATTTTCCATGTCAATTAGCAGAGTTTCCAGGAGGATCTGCTCCATGATGTTGCTGGGCACAGAGGTGAGACTGACCAGCCTGCAGTTCCCTGGGTCTTCCTTTTTCCCCTTTTTGAAAATGAGGGTTATTTTTCCCCTTTTCCAGTCAGTGGGAACTTTGCCAGACTGCCACGACTTTTCAGATATAATGG
The DNA here is from genome assembly GCA_013398815.1 of Ibidorhyncha struthersii. Classification (NCBI taxonomy): domain Eukaryota; kingdom Metazoa; phylum Chordata; class Aves; order Charadriiformes; family Charadriidae; genus Ibidorhyncha; species Ibidorhyncha struthersii. The sequence goes on from VZSZ01012040.1 coordinate 24,774, forward strand.
AAAGTGGTTTAGCAACTTCATGCGCCAGTATGTCACCTCCAGAAAGATTAAAAATAGAACAGCAAACAACCCTCCTTTCTGCTCCACATTTTTAGGTATGATCCCAAAACTTTCTGTTCGTTATTTCTACGCCTATTCTTTGTTTTTGGTACTAGAACACATTTTTTTGTTTCTGAAGCCCTCGTTAAACTTTCTGTATGACAGCTAAATGGCTCTTCAGCTTCTGTGTTTCTGCAAATTTGTTTCAAATCAGCAACAATTTCACAACTGTTTTATATTTACTTTCTGATGACTGATGAAAATATAAAATTTCTTTCACTTCTCTTATGTCTCTGTGTCTAAAGTCTAAAATCATATTTCTTTGGAGAACCTTTGCTGTTCCTGTTATTCTGTTCAGTGGAATTAATTATATGCTTATCTTGTGGTTCAAATCAGTCTGTGACAAAATAAAAGAAATAGCATACCTAAAATGCAGGTTGTGCTAATCTGAAGATTTTCTCTTATTTCCTCCAAATACTGACAAAATATGATTACTCTTTCTGTCTCCTAGAATATTGCCCAGTATTTTACAATTTGGTAGGGAACTGGTGGCTCACTGATCTCTTCAACCTATAACAGTCTCTCAGGCTACTTCTGTGATGTCCGTGGTAGTGGTGCTGGTGAACATCTGACAGATGATGCAGACTTACTCCTCTTGCAGATGGCGCAGTCTTACTCCCTTCACCCATTGTTGTTTTTTCTCTCCGCCCTTTCCTGACCTCCCACTCGTGAACACAACTCCTGCTCTCTCTGTCCCCTATGAACAAAGCCATTTCCCATTGGCTCAAAGTAGCCTTTCCCTCATCTTGCAGGTATAGAAGTTCCTCTCGGTCATAATTCCCAACGGTGTTATCCCGGGTCTGAGGCCTGAGCATTCAGTGACAGAAAGCTACAAGTGGTTCAGCAGTACCTAGAATAACAGTCAATTTAGGATTTTAGTTAAATCCCCTATTCTGAGTGGGCTCACATCTGTCAGGCAGTGAGTAAACTGTGCCAGTAAAAACTCAAAGTTCAGTCAGTCTCTGACACAGGTGCCTCCCCAGCCACGCATGGCATGTCGCGCAGTGGCTGTCACTGTCCCTTACTGCTGTGTCTGTATGGATTCGCTCTTATCATGGAGCCTTGTCTTTTCTGCTGGTTGCCTTGCTTCTTGGTAAATCTGCCCAGCTCCAGCCTGATCACTACTGGAGAATGGTCAGTGTGTGGATAAAGGAAGTAGCCAGTAGGTGTAGAAAAGGGGATGGTCGTTTTGTGAGAGTGGGAATATGTGTCTTAGTGAGTCTATGGCTGGAGTGGGATGCAGGTAGAAGGAGAGCATACAAGGGAAGAGTACGCAAACATGGCACTGTTTCACTAGAGTCTTACACTGCAAACACACTACACGACAAAGCGATGAGTAATTTTTTATTTCTATGGTAAATCGAGATGACAGTATAGACACACCTCTAGATACTTATTATTCAGGCTTATTGAATACATGGTGTCTAACAGTTTTGTCACTTGCAAAGTCATTTATAAGGAAAATATTCACACATCTTACTGCAGCAACTTTGAAACCTTATTTTTGTCAGAAGTCATCAGACTCCGAACTTTCAGGCCATGACAACTTCAAATTCGAGTAAGAGAGGTACTTCACTGAATGCAATAGATACATGGTTTGATAATCCTCTAAAACTCTAGATTGCCTCATTACAAACCTAAACCTAAACCAAACCAAACAAAACCTGAACCAAACGAAACCCCCAAATTAACTCAGAAAACCACTATCATTAATTGGTTTTTAAGTACACAAAACGTGTTTAAAGACAATGATGCTTTTGATGATCAGGAAACAAAAGCAAAATGTAAGGATACTTACAGCAGAAAACTCCTAACTCTGTTTCTTGAGGAAACACCTAATGAAAGTACCCATGGTAATATGGCATGAAATTCCCATGGGTCAGAATGAAATTTCTGTAGCAAAATGTGGAGGTACGCACTAGACAACATAAGGAAGTCAAATGAAAGGTGAGGGAAGGGCAGGGGAAGGGAAAGGGCAGAGAGAAGGGAAGCGTGGGGAGGGGAGGGGAAGGGAAGAGAAAATATCAAAAGCATATTCTTTAGTCTTAATTATTATAAAACTTTTCTTTTTTTCTGAAAGGACAATGTAAATATAAAGCTAGCTCTTGTGATGAAAGGGAGCGGGGAATAAACGAAAGCAGCATTTTCAGCTGCTTCTGACCTATGTAGTGTATGTACAGGTAGTTGTATACTGTTGCTTTAAGGTGTGTAGGGCTACCTGAGATTCCCTAGAGGCCCCTAGATGTATGTACATATTACTTTGAAAATATTTATCAGAGACCTAACAGTGATTATTTGCATCTGGAAGACTCAGAATGACATCTATTGTTCTTTTAGTCTTGGTGTAAATACTTCCTTAAACCATTTTTAACTAGTCCTCATTACTGAGTATTTGAATTTTCCCATTGGTAGGAACAAGGATAAAATTATACTTAAAGGAAAGACTGTAAGAGTGAATCAAGTCCAGAAAATGTGAATTATGTGACATTTGAAATATTTTTGTCATTGACTTGTCCAAAAAAATGAAAGTTACATATGGTACAAAGAAGGAAACAAATCAATGTCTGCAGTCATAGTTCCTATCCTAGTAAAATATCTCTGTGATAAAAACATGTTGGCGGGAGACCCAGGTTTACATTTTGTTTTAAACTCTTAGAAAATTACTTTGACTTAAAGGTGAAAGATCTCAATGAGTTGAAAAGTAAAATAAAAAGATTATATTGTCTTGAATTCTCAATGGAAGCTATTGTCCTACATAATTTATAGCAAGTTTTTCTTTGATCTTCTATATTTACAGAGGGTATTACTAGTGAATGCAAATTTTAAAACTAAAATACTCCTGTCAGTTCTACAATTTATACTTACAGTAGTCATTTTGATTTAGTTTATCTTGAGTGAATGTTGTAGTAACAAACCAGTCATTAAAAAATAAGTTTATGCTTCTACAGGTACTTGCAAAATCTGCCTACAAGGTTTCCATCTCAATATCTGGATCAGGTTCTGCAGTGATGACAAGCTTGCATCACTTAAGTGAAAATGAAATAGTCACCATTTTAAGATAACAAAGTACCAGATTCTTGATCTTCCTGCCATCTAGGTTTTCACTTATCTGGTATCCTTGGGAACTCTGACCTATTGGGCTTACACATTCGTTGCTGTTTTTAAATTACCAGCATTCCAGCAGAACAATGAAGCTTGAAGTTGAAAATGTCTAGTTCTACTTGATAATTGAAACAAAAAAAAATTTTTAAAAGAACTAAGTACTTTGACCCAGACTCAGCATATGGGCAAGAAAATTAATGAAGTCATATTATTCCATCACTGAGAAGCACAGACTGGTAAATTCTACAAAGCAGTATTGCCTACAGGCATGTCTGCAAATTTGTCTTAGTTTTCATAGACAGTTACTAGTCAGAGGAAACTCACTGTATTAGAGTATTTAATTTACATCAGAATGTTAACATTAAAGTAAAAGACAAATTTGCATGTAGAAAAGACTGGAATCTTCAAAAAATTGGATGAGGATTCTGTGTCTTTATTTCAAAGAAAAAAAAAAACCACAACCAGCATTAATGACCCTGTCCAATTTCTAGTTAGTGCAGACTTTCAGTCATTCCTTGTACTCAGATGTCTGACATGGGTTTTGTCAAGCAGGAATTTTCTAACTTTAAAGGTGCCATTAAAGGAAAACTAAGTCTTAAGGTCCTTTCCCTTTCACTCCTTGGTACAGCAGGGTGCTGCGAGGACTTATCCAAGTATAGCCCTGTGCAGATGCTGATATATATATTAACAGCTGCTTCAGTTATAGACTCAATCTAGTTCATGACTTTGGAGGCCATAAACAGTTCAGCTTCCTTTGTACCCGAAGCAAACGGTCAAATTGTTCTTTGGAAATTTATGTAGCCAAAAAAGTCTTATAAAGCATAAATCTTTGATTTGAAAATTAGACTTTCAGTCCCTAATCTCCTGAACCTTTGTGCATGAGAATGCAGTTCTGAGTGGACTTTAGAGACTACAGCACAGAATATCAGATTTCATGGTTGCACAATTATTTGCACAACCTTGAAGAAAAAGCAAAATGCAACAGAAAAGAAAGTAGGAAAACTTTTCAGATTCTGCCTGAAAACCTGCTTTAATTTATATTTAAATTTCTGATATGGCATACTACTTTGATTCATTGTGTTTCCCTTTCTAACAAACAATCATAGTGAAACTGGAGAGAAGAATATTTATATTGCCTGTTAAAGATTTCCTCTGTATTAATAGCTATTCAGTATCCATTGTTCTATTCTGGATACATATTTTAAAATACTAACTTCTATAAATAGCTTGCCTTATTTTTTAAATCAATAGCCCTAACCACAAATTGCATTTCTTTTTTTAAAAACTGGGTAAAATAAAGATTCACAGGGGAATACTGATAGCCGATTGTGTATCACTGTCCCAGTTTGCAAATTAGATGTACTTTTTCATAAGTAACGAGCACTTGATTCTAACAAAACAAGTAAATTTTTAGAAATTGAGAAGGGTAGGATGAAATGCAGTATATGGCCCAAGTGTTACAAATAGAATAACAGTACAGCAGAGAACTAAACTCAGTAAATAGTGACAAAACAGAACTGTTTATCTCGTCTGGATTTAGATCTCACCAAGGCAGTGAGGTGCGACTCCTTCACACTTGCTGAAAATATCTCAAGTGAGGTCTAATTCAGTGCAGTTGGATTCCCAGCTCTCCAGCCACAGCACAAGCTGGGCACTGGAGTCCGCACCAGGGTTCTCTGGAGGCTGCTGTGTTACAAGTTCACACCGTAGGGTCCCAAAAGTGTCTACTAAATGATACTAAATTGATACGAATGATACTAATGATACTAAATTTGCACTTCAAACTAAAGACCCTCACGTTTGTTATTGTCTGAAATTTTTGGCCAAAATTTGGCCAAAAGGAGGCTGTAGAGAGATGGGGACTGACCTCTTCTCCCTAGTGACAAGTGATAGGGCAAGAGGAAATGGGTTCAAGTTAAGCCAGGCGAGGTTTAGGTTGGATATTAGGAATTTTTTTTTCACTGAAAGGATTATCAAACATTGGAATAGGCTGCCCAGGGAGGTGATGGATTTGCCATCCGTGGTGGATTTTTTTAAAAAAAGGGTAGACGTGGTACTTGGGGATATGGTTTAGAAGTGGTTTTTGTCAAGTTAGGTTAATGGTTGGACTTGATGATCTTAAAGGTCCCTTTCAACCTCAACAATTCTATGATTCCATGATTCTAATTGTTTCAGTATTCATTAAAGGAGCTTAAAAATCATTCTAGCATAATTTGAATATTTTCTAACCCAGCTACTTACTGCTTTGTCAAGATGTAGGTCAAAAAGTTTGAGACATTATTTTGAGCACTTTATTGTGTGAAATGCAAGTTTTAGTTTTTTTTCAGATTAATATACTTTAACTCAAGCAAATTTCTTACTCGTTGCTGAAAAGCACGATATTTTCCGCCTCACAGCTGTAACATGGTGCTCAGTATCAATAGTCTCTTGTTTTCCATTTCTGGAATCATAAATGTGATGAGTCTTTACGTATACTGTGACAGTATTGCCAAAAAATCTTCTGAAGTATTCTTGTAGTTTTGCTCTAGAAACTGCAGAAACGGGAAGAAACAATAATAATAAAAATAAGACCAGGGTTGCATATTTAAAGTACCTGGCAGTTGTCTAGCAATATTCTCTACAGTATGTGGGAGAGATTTAATGTTATGCTGGTGCCAGAACTTTGGTCCTGTTTCTCTTTTCTGATAACTTACCCAGGAAGAAGAAATGACTCCTGGAAGTACTTTCCAATCAAATTATTGCCTGGCAAGTTGAGGCAACCTGATTTGTACCATCTAGTCTCCATAGTTCCCCAAAAGCAATGAGCCTGGTAACTATAGCAAGCTTTAGTAGATCAGGGTCAGTTCTGATTTTGAGGAGCAGAGGGAAAAGTCTTTTTTGGGGAGTTTTACCACAAAGCCATACGATCAACTGGAAGGGTATGGAAAGCATTGCAAGGCATCATTTGAATGTACCAGAGATGTTCAAAGTTGTTGCGGGTACATGTTTTGAAAATAAGCACAACATCTACCTCTTCCCGGTCACCACTGACCTTCATTGAAAGTCAAGGTCTTTAAAGGGGGATAAAGAGCAGCCCAGCAACTACAATGCCTATCTTCCTTAGTATCCTTGGATGTATCCTCTCCAGTTCCAATTTATTAATACCAAATGGTTTGTAGACTCTATTCAGGTAGGCCTTGGAAGTAAGTTTCATCAAGTCCTATGCTGGGGAAAGTAAATAAGATAAGAAGTGAGGGTTCCAGGTCCCAGAGGAGAGAGATGTTGGAATTGTGTGATTGAAGTCCAATTTTCATCCTAAAAATAGGATACGTATTATGGATTAAAAGAGACAATTGTATAAGATACTTAGTAAGCATCTTTGTAAGTCTTAACGGCTATGAAGTGTCTGTCCTGTATCTGAAGCAGTAATGTCAAAACTCTGATGTAACATAGAAGAAGCATCCATCACAAAACTGTGCATTACTGTTTCTCCCTTCTTGTCAATGTTGTGAACTAAGACACCTGGTGCAGGAACTGGCAGTTTGTGAAGGCCTAGAGGATAGGACACCCTCATTAAGGGCCAGGGATCTGTCAAGATTTCCCACAGTTTGGCCTTGAAAATTCCTTGTTGCTGAGACTCCTTCCTGATGGGCTTTCAAGGCACCCGGGACCTTCAGGAGTTTTCTCCATGTGCTCAAGAAAGTGTTGGATATCCTCTGGTTGTGATACGTTTGCCAGGGAATTTAGGGCAGAAACTGTTCTTGTGCATCTATCTAAAGATCTTCTTTAAATGAGTTTTAGGAAATAAAGGTTTTTATAGAAACCTTCGCTGATTCTCAGATGACAAAATTCTCACCCATTTTAAAGGAGACAATGTTGTAGTAAGATCCTGTGACTGTTTTTTTTAAATAATTTAAAGGGGGATGGGAAACAGTATGAGTATACCTTGTTTTCAGTATGACAGATTCTAGAAACTGCTAAATTGTCATATTCCTTGAACTGCATTTGCAAATGGGATTCAGTGTAACAATATTAACACTACGGAATCAGGTGACGTTCTGCATTTTATGCATTTTTTTCAGGTTTAAATGCAAAGCACTCAGGATAATAAATAATTAAGAAGCTGAAACATGTTCATTTAATGAAACTACATATATATATGGCAAATTTAAATTATTAGCAGACATCCAAGCTGGCCTCCCACTTAGCTCGCTGCAGCTGTATATATGAGTCAGCTCCATACATTATTATAAATCCTTTTAATTAGTCTTTCTTTAAGGAATCCTGATGTTACAAGCTAAAAGTAGACCATAGATTGATCGAATCTTTATCCCTCGGCATAAATATCTGAACAGGAACCAAAAAAGATCAGAAGTGAGACACATATACTGCAGGAACAAAAATTACCGAGGTCAAAAGAACTAGCACTTGCAAAGTCAGATTGTATAAGCAATCATTTGACAGAGTTAATCAGATTTTGAGACACTCATAGTTAGGATACTTAAGGATACTTATAAATTTGCAAGACTGCATCTCTGCTAAACTTACTTCCAGGAATATTGTACCTTTCAGGGTTTGCAAGAACAATTGAGAGAGACTATTTTGCAGGACAGAATAGCAGAGTTTCTGGGTGGGTAGAAACTCATTGATACCACACTATTATGACGAGTGGCTTAATGAAAGCACAACTGCAGCCTCTCTCTGAGCAGAACAGATTTTAAAAGGACTTTTGTTGCCTTTATTCACCAGAAGGAGCAGAATCAGCCAATCAATGAACCAGAAATTATATATCTGATTGAAGTTCTGTGTTGGGTCTCTTAAATAATTCCTTCAAACAATAAAAAGCAGCTTAGATCTGGTGAGTGGGAAAATAATCCTTTGATGTCAGTCTTTTCTCTTGGATAGATAAGCTTGACTTTTCTAAGGGGCAGGAGGGAGAAGGTAAATTCAGGTTAAAAAATAAGTGTAGACTGTGGCACACTACTAGCTTAAATAAAACCAGTATTTTAAAACATTTTATGAGGTTCCTGTGTTAATAGTGTAATATAATTATCTTCCAAGATATTTGGAAGCCTAGATATTTATTTGAATAGAATGGCACTTTTAACTTTGATTCATCTTCTCTACAATACTGTAAGTAATATATGTATTGTTTTAATTATGTTTTTTGGAAGCATCAATTTGTGTCACAAAGTCAGTCTTGCAGATAGCAGAATTTCACTCTAACCATGATAGTATGTAGCTAGTAACAGCCAGTCCAGGTTCCAAAATTAAATTTGGGTACTGTGATCATTCATTAACAAAGGTTATACATATGCTGAAGTAGAAACTTACAGGAAAGAATTCAAAACTATTTTTCAATTATTTTCAAAACCAGCTTTTTTGCTGTTATTAAGATGCTTATCCTAAAAGTCTTTATTGGCTTTGAAAATATGTATGTTAATTTTGAACATTTTAATTTTCAATTACTGCTTTTGAATCTTTTTTATAGACGGTTAAGTAATGTAAAATTTTTGAGTGAAATAAAATAATTCAGACTGACTCAACCTGATTGTTGTCCTATTTTTCTCCTTCATTATGCCAACCCCCCGCCACCAAAGTAGCATCTCAAAATTATTTTTCAGATCAGCTGCCCCACAAAATTATACCTCTTTTTACCTGCATTTCAATAAGTGTCCTTTTTTTTTTTCTTGAAATAGTGCCATATAATGATTGTAAGGCAACATAATGCCTTATGTCAAGCCCTGTTAAAAGTGAGGAAAGAATTGTGATGGTAACTATTTTTTTAAAAATAACATACTTTAATTAAAAAATTTTAAACTGTATAACAGCAGATGTGGAAAACTGGGTTAGTTTATTAATGCCCTTTCAATAATTTACTGATAGGATGGTACTAAACTAGTTTAATATGGAAATTACTTTGGAAGTAACAACTTCAACATGTCTTTTTACATGAACTGGTAACTCTTGGAGGAGTTATGATAATTTGTGGCTTCTTGTTATTGTTATTTAATCATGTAGGCTATGTAATGTGTGCTGCCTGGATTCTAGATCTACAAAAGAGTTCTACCTTCCCTTTAGTCCTATAAATCAGACCCCCAAAGTCTCTTAGTAAAATCTATGGAGAGTCTAGTTGTATCACACTATTGCAGTAGTCATACTCTGGGTTTTGGCGTGTTTTTTGTAACATGCGCCTTTCTGCATCTCATTGCCCATTCAGTAGTGATTAATTTTCATTTTGCATTTGTTCTTGTTCATACAACAACATTATATGAATTGTATAGTATTATAATAGTGAATTTTAATTAATGACTTAGTAATTTGAAAGTTGATTTCTTCAAATAAAAGATGTACAGTGCTTTTTTTGTATAGAGGGGGTGATTTCTCCTCAAAAAATAAACCAATATTAGTGAATCTAAGTGTTTTGCACGTCGAAATTTAGGATTCAGCATTCATTTTCAGAAGTGACAGCTTCAAAATATATTTTAATTCTGAACTCTTTGTTAAGAAAATTAACGTGAGTTTCTCATTTTTAATTGCAGCAATTAGCAGTTAAAAATATGAGTGAAGTTTGAACTTTCTTAACATTTGCATTTCTAATTATCTAATGTCCCATTTTTACTGAGGGTTATATAGCAATTTAATTGCTTTGTAATAACTTGTGAGCTATATTTGCAGAATGATTTTTCTTTACTTCTTTGCTTGATTTACATAATTTTGCATAATGGAGGTTAGGGTTCATATTCAATAGGGTTTTTTTTCATTCCTTATAATATCAAGCACTGAGTTAGATAACTTCAGCTGATTCATGGATTTTTTTTAAGTTTTATATTATGATCTATATTTGGGCCAATTAATCTTACAGCAAGTTAATTAAATAATATTTTGAGTGGAAAAAAGAAAAAGCAGTGATAAAATCATACAGAATTTCTATATGGTTTCAGTCTTAATCAGTTGCTTTTTGCAAGTTAATACATGTTTGCAGTTTCACATATGGATCTTTGAATTCTTAACGGCCATAAAACAGAAATTAAGAAGAAGACACATAAGTTTAAAATTGCAGTTTCACACTTCAGGCTAAAATGTTATACTTCCAATAAAATTTCATAAAGCAAGTATATTTTAGAATGTTTCTTCTGAATTGATCTTCATTCTTTTCACAGCTACTTTTGGTTGGGATGAGTAAATGTTAAATATTCAGATCAGTTATCTTTTGTATATAGAATCCTCTATGGAGCATAAAAAAAATCTTCTACAGAAATGGACAATAATAGGCAATTAAAAATGTGAGAAACTCTACAAGGAAAATTAAGGTTACTATGTCCAAATGGCAAATGGAACATTACATGAGGTAGATTATTATGCTATTCTAACTCAGGGATGGTTGCACATTTCAAGATGAATAGCTCCTGAAAAAATTACCTTTTTTTGTACAATTTGAAATGCATAGAAAAATTCAAAATTGTAGGTAGAAAGAAACACTTTTTACATCCAATCTAATCTCAAGCAAAGTCTGCTATGTAGATTACATCTGAGTTTATTTAGAAGTTTGATTGCAATCCAAGTCAGAAACTGTCCAATTTTTGACAAATATCCATGAGAGGGTTAGAATATATCATTCCTCAAGCTGTAATCCCTAGTTCTTAATTTGGAGGGCAGGAAAGCAGGGGAAAGACAGAAACTTTCAGAAAAGAAACATTCTTGTTTGTTTCTTAAATTTGGCTGGCACACTCCCATGCAGAGAATAAAATAAAGGTAAAAATACGGTGCCAAGGCAAAAAAGGCTGCCGGGAAGATTTCCCCAGTGTTATATAGCAAGGGAAGAGCATATGGCTAATTCTTTTTGTGGTCATTTTGAGCTCTCTACTGATTCCCTAGGTGTGTCTGTTTGTTTGTTGTTTTTTCTTTTTTTTTTTTTTAATTACTTTTTGTTGTTTGTTTTCTTTTTTTTTTTTTAATTAATTTGTAAGTTATGATGGGGACTGTGGAATCTCATCTGTAAACAGTGGTGCTGGGTACAGTTCTCTGTTGGGAAGATAATATTGGGCACATACTTTGTGTGCCAAAACTCCATGGACTCTAATGAAAGCTGGATGCATTCTACTGGGACCTAAACATCGACTGCATAAGAATTGCTTATTTTTTGTTTTAGATTATTAGAGTATCTATTCTAAAAAAAAGAAATTACGTAGAAAAATACTGTGATTATTCTAGATAGATCAGCATTTGTAATGTAGGTAAATGAAAGAAGGGGAGTTTTCCTTTGTACTTCATAAGGAAGGAAAAAAACCCACCCCAGATTAAAATTATTCCATTCCAAGTTTTCATTGAAATCAGCATATACATGGTATGAAAGTATGAATTAAAGCACATCTTTTATCTTAAATATAACAAGTACTGAGGACACACTTCTACTAGCAAAATATGTAGGCCTCATAACGTCTCTGGATATGAATCTGTTACGTAATGCGTGAAATAAGCCATATATAAACATAACTGGAAACAGATGGACATTGTCGGTCTCATGTAGGCATATGTGATTTGATCCATTTGTTCTCCAGAGGCCTGGGCAGAAGACTGTTAAAATGCAAAAGACATGGTCACGTTAGCACGGCTGTGTTCTTGCATTAGTAAGCCCTGCCTCAAAACAGGGCTTTTCGGCTTGCACAAAGACCCATGCTATGAAACTTTCCAGTTCTGAGTTTCTTCCGTTTTAACCATCTAACACAACATATGTGTCTGTAAATAGACATAGGGGCCTATCATAAATGTCATAAACATCTGCAGTAACCTATCATAAATGACTGGACTACTGTGTCCACTTCTGGGCTCCTCTGCAGAAGAGAGACTTGGAGCTACTGCAGACGGTCCAGCTAAGGGCCACTAAGATGATGAGGGGACTGGAGCATCTCTCATAGGAGGAAAGGCCGAGAGAGCTGGGGTTGTTCAGCCTGGAGAAGAGAAGGCTCAGGGGGAATCTCATCAATGTCTACAAATAGCTGAAGGGAGGGTACAAAGAACATGGAGCCAGGCTGTTTTCAGTGGTGCCCAGTGACAGGACCAGAGGCAACGGGCACACACTGAAACGCAGGAGGTTCCCTCTGAACCTCCGGAAACACTTTTTCACTGTGAGAGTGACTGAGCACTGGCACAAGTTGCCCAGGGAGGTTGTGGAGTCTCCATTCTTGGATATATTCAAAAGATGTCTGGACACGGGCCTGGGCAACCAACTCTAGGTGATCCTGCTTGAACAGGGGGGGCAGACCAGATGACCTCCAGCCTCAACCATTCTGTAATTCTGTGTGTGCCTTTCGTTAGGTTAACCTTCTCGGCAGTGATTCAATCCCTGAACATCCAGCTCTGGCCCTTCTAGTCTTAGTTGCAGTGATATCCTATAGAGCATAGGGAATTCAGCTCTGCAGTGTTAATTCTTGTACTCTTTATAATGGGATCATCCTAAATGCACGCTAACATGGTTTAGATATAACAGAATTTGATGAAATATATTAAACTAATATAGCTGTAATAAATAGAGCATAAAAAGTGCAAGGTAGATATCCGTGAAGTATAACAGTTAATACAGTTAGTTACTTCTCACCTGCTTCTGCAGCAAGTTTATTCTTAGAAACTACTTAATTACCATTGAAAGGTTTTTTGCATCTTCCTTTGAAGCACTTGGTGAAAGTCATCCATACAGCGTGTTACGTGAGCCGTTTAGAGAGCCCTCTGTTAATACAGGCAATTTCATACAGATATTGCAGGAGTTGTTTTGTGGTGTCCCCCCACTTAGAAGTTTACCAGTGAGAGAGCCCAATTGGATGAATATTTGCAATTTTCTGTTTCATCTGTTTTTTCCTCATGGCTAAACTTAATTAATTCACATTTTGGTAATATCCCACTACATTGCTTGAGAAGGAGCAGAGTAAGTTACATGTTACTTAAATTCCTAGTGTGTATTCAGATTTTGTCAAACTTATTAGGTAAAATAGTCCTGCCTCTCTAAAAAGAATTTGAAGATGGTGCCTGTTGGTTTAGCAGTTATATAGTGATATGGCTCAGCCTGTTTTTCTGGTTAGGTGAGCAACTTAGGGTTACACTGCTTGTTTTTTTGTTTGCGTTTTGCTTAGTTTGGTGGGGTTTTGTTCTTTTATATTGCTATTCATTAAAGCATGTTTATTCTGTGATACAGGACTCGTTCATTTGAAGTCAGCCTAAGGGGAAAAATATTCTTCTGTAATCCCTTGTGCTTACAGAAAGAGTTTATAGTGAAATTAGTAATGTGTAGTTAAATTCATGTGGGACTTTAAATTGCACATTTCAGAGTGTGGTATGTTAACACATTTGGCTGTGTTATAAACTGCATACAGCAGCTACTGTAATTTCCTCAAGTGTGCCTTCACCATAAATCTGACAAAGATGTTTTACTTTGCTGCTGCATGATATTTTCTTTGATTAAGTATGTTGATAATTCCTGTATGCCTTTAATGGAGAAACTGATATCCTGACTTGATGCACATACATCAGATATAAATTGCCTGTGAAACGGCACAGTGAGGTAATGAGTTGAGACTCATGAAAGACACAACCTTTTTTTTTCATTTTGTTTTTCCTTTCTTTCTCCTTTTTTCCGTGTCAATAATGTGATGAAATCTAACAAGTGAGATGTGGAAAAAATTTTAACATTACTTGTATATAAACCACTAACATGCGTGGACAGAAATATTATGACAATATATTTGTCTATGATACACTATTACAGTCTCAGCAAACTGAGTGTTTATTGTTTCTGGTTTGAGCGAGTTCTGCCTCCCCACAGCCACCCTCCTTCCCCCAATAATACTGACTAACTTTGCGGGAAATTGAAGTAAATGGTCTGTATCAGTACTTAAGCCCAGAAATAATTGTATTATTGCAATAAATATGTTGATGCAGGCATCGCTGTTGTTAACAAAGAGCAAAATGCAGACAAGAGGTTCTGACAATTCATGTGTAATCAGTCTCTGGAGGACCTGTTTTTTCCTGTATCTGGTTTGGATTATAAAAATGAAGGGTGTTTTCTTTCTTTTTCCTATATTGAAAATTAAGGAGTGTGGCTTTCTCTGTGAAGTATTTTATGGGTTAAAGGTCTAAAAATGTAGTATTTAAAAACCAGCTGTTTTAACTAAAAAGTTAAATAATGTGAATTTTATTAACTTAAAAATGTAAATAATGTGAATTTTTGAGAATGCTGTAAAATATTAAAATATTATCCTTGTTTTACAGAGGGAAAGTGGAGATTTAAAGGACAGAATTGCAGTATACAGACTCAGCTAGGTAGAGCTAGGGCCAGGAGGAATAAAGAGCAGCTCTTTAAGCATAATGTCATACTTACGCTAACACTGCTGAGGTGCTTTAGGGAGCTCATGGAAAGCTTTACTTCACCATGATTAGGAAGAGTTGCATTTTCTTCTGGACTGATGATCCTTAGGAAAGGACAGTAAATGCAAAAAACATAAAAGACGGTCCTTTATATTTCAGGCATGCTATCTTATGTTTGTCACTTCCACATATCATCTTGTTGAGATCTGTGGCTTGGGCTTAGGAAATAATATTGATGCTCCTGTATGCATTTGACCTTCTGCTCTTTGAGGGATTCAAATAAATCATATGCTGAGAGTCTTGGACAGTTGTGGTAAATATTAGCTTTGCAGGAGATAGAAGTACTATGTGTGGGAGATGCTGTGCTTTCATAAAAGCTGTAAATCCATAGTGCAGATGGTGAGATACAAGTAAAGGTAAAAAAGTGCTCTGAACTGTCAGGAGCCTTATTGTTCCTGTTTTTTGAAATGTGGAATGGCATATAAAGAAATGGAGATGGAAGAAGTTCATGCCTAGCCCCAGAACTCAGTAATACCTTGCTATTTAAGTCATGTTTAAGAGAATGAGGTATGTACTCTGTGACACAGCAGAGAAGCGGCACTGTTTAAGCAGTTGCTCTTTTATCAGCAAAGCAGATTCCAAGGCACTGACCTGTACCTGTTAGTCAGACTACCTGAAAAACAGCAGCGTGACTATGACAGATCTGAGAGGAATTTCATCCTATTTTTCACTAGGGTGAAGCTGAGCAGTCTGCACATTGTCTAGAAGAAATATTTGCTTATGAATCCAAATCAGTAGAATAAAATGAGAAGTAGCATGGAGTTACAAAACTTTCAAAGCAAGGAAATGAAACAGGATACCTTGTATTCCATATGGATAATGTCGTCACTCATTTCGGGCTTTTTCCCCCCCCGTTGTGTCTTCATTGCTTCCTTTCTGTTTTGACAAGAATTTCAATCCAAAGCTTGAAAGTGCATCAGTTAAAATATTTTTGAACTTAAGATTTTGTAAAGTAAAACGTTTTCAGCAGTTTTCTTAGGTCTGTTTCTGAGGGAGATAGTGGAAACCCTGTAATTTATGTAGAATATCTTCTGTTCTAGTTGATTTCCTGACATAGAATTATCTGCAATCTAACAGAAATTGATTACATGCCCCTCATTTCCAAGAAGAGTGGATATAATAGCAATGAGTAACATAACTGGACTAAGCTAAGTAAACAGAACTGGACTAACAGAACAGAACAGCAGCAGTGGTAGCATAGTATTAGCATACACTCCTACTTAGAGTTTATACCCCCTAGTACAATGAATATATGCTTTGTTACTTAATGTTTTCCTGAATACTTAAACTATTTTACTTCATTCTTATTGTTTTCATTATATTTAGTGCTGAATACGCTTCTGCGGTCTGGCAAGTAGTATGATAAAACATCAGCTCTTTGAACATCGATTGGACAAACAAAGCACTAGGTTCAAAAGACAAAGAGAAGAAAAGATTAGCACATCTAGAAGCAAAATTGATATCACATATCAATAAATCTGATGTGCCTTGTGGATACTGATGCAGAAAGAAAGATCACACGGCTGTGGAATTTCTTTAAAAAACTTGCCATTCAGCTGATATATACATAATAGCTGTTCTTGTGGTGTGCAGATGCAGGGGAAAAAATGAAAGCACTTCTTTTTTTGCACACAGGGAATTGAGGAACAGAGGGAATTGCTGAAGTCAACTCACAAAGCATTTAAACTAATAGTTTTTTAATTAAACAATTTCATTTTAAAGCAGAAGGGATTTTCAGCTTCCTCTGAGTAGGTGGGAACTGTGTATTCTTATTTCTAAAAATACGCTTTTAAAAATATGTTCAGGCACATCAACATCCCAGCTTAAAATGTTTCAGAGTTTTGAAAATCCATCTGGACTTGAATGTCCTCATATTGCTTGTCACATGTTTCTGACAAATTATTGTAGTGATGATACCTTGAGTTCACTGTAGAATCATGCATACTCCAGAGAGCAGGCTGAGGGTAAAACACTGGACTTTCTTCATTTCATTATTTTTCTCTTCACTGAACGTACACTAATGATAAGAAAAACCTAAAAGCACGTTCTTTTTTCTTTAGTCTTTTGGCAAATGTGAAATTGTACTCTTGACATGCCTCTGAAACTACAATATGTGTTAGGCAACCAAGTACTTCTAAGTTACCTAGACAAAAATGTTGCTTTATTCTCATACTGTCCTTTCAACTCAACTGAAAAGATCATATAACTGTTTTCATCAACTACTTTCTAAAAAGACTTCCATGAATTAGGACGTTAAGAATCCCATATGTGCCGCTATGGATATTTCCAGGCTGACCCATGGAGCAGATTTACTAGAAGTGGTTGGTTAGTGCAGGCTAGCAGGTCTCTTCATGGCCAGCTCTGGTTAGCTTTCCTAAATCTTTCCATATTCATTACTTCCTTTCACGTGTAAGGCACATTCCCTTGGCTTTCTTTTCTCTAATATAAATGGAGAAAAACATGTACATTTTAAAAAGAAGCAGAAGCCTATCAAAAAGAAAACACTCCAGTGCACACAATTCTGCCCTCAGGGACAGGCTGAGAGGAAGAATGAATTGCACATGACAGCTGTTAGGGTTTGGTTTTGTTTAATGCAGTGCAAGCAGACACTGGAAAGGGTGGCATCAAAATCTCAAACAAAATGAAACCTATCACTGTACTATCAGGCAGTTGTGTGGAAATTCACATTGCCACGGTTATATTATGCCTGTAGATAAGAGCTAGCATCTAATAGCTGCCATTTTCTTCTTTAGCTGACACGAAATACCGTATCTTTCTTTTTTTTACCTGCTTATGTGCCATGTAATGGCTGGGAGAAAGTCCAAAGATAATATTCATCTGCACTCTTCACGTCTCTCCCTGCAGCACTTACTACATGCAAGTTATTGAATTTAAAACATAAATATCTCCAAATCCAGTTTCTGTAATGTTTGAATTCTTTTTCATTTTCAGTAAATGAAATATTAAGAAATATGGCTAAAATTAAGTCCTGGTGGTGCAAATCTGTTTAAAGAATTTGTTTATTGCTCCTTAAAGGAGTTGAGGGTGTTAGTGGCTTTTTTTGCATGTTTCCTTCCTGCTTTGCTTTATGAAGGTCTTTTACAATCAAAATATGAGGGTGATGGGGGGAAAGAGAAGTGGAACTTGGTGCAGAGGAAAGGCAGAGCAAGACCTCAGGCCAGCTGTCATCCCAAGTAAAAAGCCTTTATAAGTATTTGTGAGCATTAGTTTCATGATAATTAATTCAGACCCCCTCCAAGAAATGAGTGACTCCCTTCCTTCCATTAATCCCTGAAGAATCTTTAATCCAATATTTACAAGTGCGGTCCTTTGTAGAACAATTGAGAAACTTCCTCTTCTTTCCTTCCCATCTCTTCATCCCCTCCCGTCTTCCTCCCACTGGAGCATTTTGGCTGGGTTGCCGGCCAGAAGTAGGCAGGAGCCTGCTGACTGCACGCTTCTCTTGGACAAGTGGTACAGCTTGCTTTAAACACACTAGTACCAGCAGTTGAGCCAGACAAACAGATGGAAAAAGTTTAAAATAAAGCTGTGTAAGCTCCAATGAGGCAAAAAATACATACTTTTTAAAGTTTTGTTAGCTTTCTACAAAAACAGCACCCCAGGGAAGGTTCTGTCACTGAATTTTATAGGCCAGGTGTTTGCCTGAACAAAAGCAGAAAGAAAGAGATGGGTTTTTTTAGAAAAAAGAGGGGGGAGTTTGCTGCTTCCTCTATTACGTGAATGCTTTCACAGAAGAAATCAACAGGGGTCCCAAAATGCAACTTTAAAAACAGCTTAAAAGGCTTCTTTAAAGCAAGTATTTAAATATTATGAAGGTTTATTTCCAGTTTCCATTTCCCCTCTATTTTTTCTGTCATAGAATAATAGTTCTAGTTGCTTCTGAAGTGCTGAAAATTTCTTTTAAGGACACTTTTAAATGACAGTAGATCCTGCCCGCCTTCACTTTAGTCTTCTGGATGTGTTTTAGAGAAAGTTATCAAAGTGAAAATGAGTAGGTATGAAACTGCAGTTCTTTACAATGACTCATTATTTTTTCCTTACTTTATGTTTTGGCTTGGTTATTTAGCTTCATCATACCTACCGAACTCTTTTGACTATGGTAAAAGCATACCACTGAAAACAGGACAGCTGCTCATAATGCACAGAGTTAAATGACCAGGACCAATGCTGAAATGAGCGAGTAGCTCGTTTGAGTCAAGAGAAAAGAAAGCAAGCATCTTTCTTTGCAAAATAGAGGTAAATGTGGAGGAGATCTGTTCTTGTTAAACCATTGATTGAGTTTGTATTTTTTTAAATTAATATTGCACAAGAATAACTGAGTGACTTGTAGAATTTGGTAAACAGATTTACATTTCATCAAAAATCTGCTTATTTTATAGGGATACTGCTGCCACATAGGCTAGATATCTGTGATGCTGTTTCGAAAATTGA
This sequence comes from Ibidorhyncha struthersii, assembly GCA_013398815.1. Taxonomy (NCBI): domain Eukaryota; kingdom Metazoa; phylum Chordata; class Aves; order Charadriiformes; family Charadriidae; genus Ibidorhyncha; species Ibidorhyncha struthersii. The sequence goes on from VZSZ01012040.1 coordinate 43,824, forward strand.
AGCTTTTGTAACATGTTTCTTTCTCCATGGGGTCTAAATGTGATTGCTTTACTTATCTAAGTAGACAAAATTGACAGCAACGGAAATACCACCTTATGAAAGGTAATCACAGTTTAGCCAGTGGCCTCCTCTTTATAAATAATCAAAATACCAGTTGGCTTTCCCCAGTAAGCATAATTATAATTTTCTTCATATTAGTCTTCCCAAAGATACTAGAATATATCCAGCGGCTGGCAGGTAAGTACAAGTACATGCAGTCATCTTCTCCCAAGAGTAATATAATGGTGTGTAAATGTTTAGTTCTGACTGATTGATTACAAAACTGGGTACCACTAAGGCTCTTGAAGCAGTAAGTCATTTTTCTTTGCTTTTTTTTTGGTTCAGTGTTCCTTCTGGTGCAAATAATAGGGTAACACTTACATGGAACAGAATTACGATTAAGAAAACTATTAAGGGATAATGTTTGATGGGAGCAGGCTCCATAATTTTGTTATTTTTTTTTTCCATAGTGAGAATTTTTCTGAAAAATATTGGAAAATATTTTTTCTTGCCCTACATAAGTAACAAATCTTTTATATTGTTGGGTTTGGGTTTTTTTAGAGCTTTAAAACTAGTTGAATAGTAAAACTTCCTGGCTTGAGTTTGAAAAATAAAACACATCTTTTTTATCTGGAAACTGAAAAAAACACTGAAGGCTCTTATCTGTCCCAGGAGCTTTTAGTCTGACGTTGTTCATGTAGAAATTTATGAGGCCATATGGGCACAGTAGGTTTCACAGAATCATTTTCAATTTCCATCTATGTCTAACATATTGCTACGCACAATTGTAACTTGAAAGGCAAGAAGGTTCATGTAAGGTTTTTAAAAGTTGCAAATTTAAATAGGTTTCTAATAGCAAGTTTTAAAACTTCTGTACTTGAATGAAACAATATTGGTAACGATTATGAGGTTTATGACACAGATGTTAAATACCTGAATTAAAAAGTCGTATTCCATCCTTAATGAATACTTATTTTCTTCTTCCTCCACCTCCCAAGCCTTACCTCACCACCCCCGGTGTCTTTGTCGGTTTGGTGTGCAGGTGCTATATAAGCATGTTTAAATCCCTTTGCTTGCATACACAAAACATGAGGCTGTTACTCAACTAAATATCTGCAGGTCCTTAAGTAACCACAGCTCAAATGTAAATGTAGATTTCTCCTTGCAAAGAGAAATCTATTTCAATAAAGTTGCTTACATGCCATACACCTCTAACGGAGTCAGAACTGTTTGATGCTGCTTGCTTCACAGGTTAGTCTGATACTTAATGAGGGAAGTAAGTAAGCTGTGATAACACCCTGGAGATCTGGGAAACGGATCCTGGCAAGATGGTATTTCTTTTACATAGTGATTTGCTCTAAGCTCCTGCTTTAAATACAAAGAATATCTTTCATAGCCACTGTCAGTCTTGTGAGAGCATTTGCAAATAATGATCTGTAAGCAATAGTGCACACAGTAAATGAGGTTTGTGTTAATGATAAGCAAACATAAAAGGGACTTAAAATTTCGCATTATAGTTTTGGACAGATGTTCAAATACAGGGTAGAGTTACACGAGCCCTATACCTTATGATAGGGAAGACTTTTCTCATTAAATTTCCTCCACCATGTCTTTATCTTCTTGAGCTAAAATATTACAATAATTACTCTTAGCAACATTGCTACATAGGTGTCTTCTCAGAATTTTTTTTTATCTCCTGACTGAGGAACTGGCAAACTTGAACTCCGTATGCAAGCACTGAATTTCCCTTGAACTTTGTACACAAATTTAATATACAATTCTTTTGGGAATTTAATTATACAGTTCCATGTGGCAGGAACTATTCCTTTCACATTTGTTCTATGAACTGTTATCCTGGTTGGGTTTTTTTATATTGTACATAAATATTACTCATTTTCTTTCCTCTAAACTCAAGAAATATTTTTTTTTCTGTTTAATTTGCTCCTTTAAGTCTGTCAAAAAAAAAAAAAAAAAGAAAGATTGAGATAAAGGGATCTGAATTATTGCTGAGTTCTTACAACAACGTATTGTATGTTTTGTATACGTCCATTTGTTGGCCTCAGGTTACGCCAGGGGAGGTTTAGCTTGGACATCAGGAAAAAGTTCTTCACAGAAAAGGTTGTTAAGCATTGGAACAGGCTGCCCAGGGAAGAGGTGGAGCTGCCACCCCTGGAGGTGTTTAAAAGACGGGTAGATGTGGTGCTGAGGGACATGGTTTAGTGGTGGTTTTGGCAGTGTTAGGTTGGTGGTTGGACTTGATCTTAAAGGTCCCTTCCAACCTAGACAATTCTATGATTCTATGATTTAGCTCCCAGCAGTTATAAAGGCTTCATGTGGCTGCATCTTAATGATACAGGATCAAAATTTAGATGGCACATCCACTTTGCCTTCTGCAACGAGAGTTAGTTAACCGGTAGAGCCTCTCCTGCCTTGATTAATAGTAGTTTATTTTGTTCTGGTTATATCAACCCTACTGACTTATTTTAACCTCCACTAATGTCCATCTTAACTGAATCCTGTTGTGTCCCTGTGTTTATATGGGATCAAGTGGTCTTGGTTTCTTGGATGAAATAGGCTGTATCCCACAAAAGCCAGGTACTTCTGCTGATTCTTTTTTTCCAGTTTCTTTTCATAGAGAAGGGAAAACAAAATGGAAAAATGAGTCATTCAGGTCTCAACAGCTCTTCCTAGATTTTCCCTGCCGAGCCAAGACAGCATTCACAGCTAGTAGAGGTATCGAGTAAACAGCCACCCAGATTTCCTACCAAGGGCTACATTTTACTGTTACTTCACAAATACGCATGCAAAATTTGTGTCTGTTATAATGCATTTCAATCCTAATTTTAATATCTGATGATTTTGTGTTTGTGGTATTTGTGTTTTAAGTTTGATATCTCACAATGTATGTTTGCAACAGCTGAAGCATTTGGAAAATGGGAAATTCTGGCTGCATTACACATTAACAACAAAACTGACTACAGTGGGGTAAAGTTAATGCCAATTTCTTGCAGGAGGCTTGTATGATATTTGGAGGTTCCTGATCAAGTGACTAAGTGATATCCGAAACTGTATATTTATCTACACAGGGGCAAACCTGGTAAATATCGTAGATTTTTTTGTCAGTACTTATTAAAAAAGTTGATCCTAGATAAGCATCTTCAAATTAGGAAGTAAGTTAGATTTATTTTTCATGTTTCCTGCTTTTAGGAATTGCTAGTATTGGTGTCTGTAACCATAGCTATCTCCTAAAATGCCTTGACTATTGGACTATTTTTAGTGGAGATACAAGTTGTATCGCTGTATTTTGAATTGCCAGGTAGTGTTGCCATTACTGAAACAACACACACTATATAACAAGACAGTCAGATTTCTAAACTGTTCCTGATCTCCAGACGCTACTCATGATTTACATTTAAAGAGCTGTGCGGGAGTAAAAAAAAATAGAGCAATATATCATATGTCAAATTGAGTTTGGACGCAGTCTGAAGCAATTGGGATTACTGCAGTTAATAAAAAAATGCTCATGAAGACTGATATGGTGTAAGGGTATTAATTTGAAGTGGAGATTATAACTGTATTTTGACATATGCTGAATATTAGCCAGACATATCACAGAAAAAGAAGTTCTGGGATGACAGCGTGCATTCTGACTGAGCATCCGCCTGAAGCATTCTGCAGCAAATTCCAGATTCTAACATCTGTCCAAAAAAGACGTAAGGTGGATTTAATATTAAGGCACTAGATGGATATTTACCTTTATGACTTATTACTTCTGCTAATAAAGAACTAAAAAGGAAATAGAGTTATGATAAGGAGCAGAAGAAAGTTTATTTTCAAGGGCTTGCTCTGGATTATCACTTTCTGTTTCGTGCCATTTTTCCCAGGACAGCAGTAGCTGTGCTGCACTTATAAAAACACATGCCAAACACAACTCTGCCCTTTTTAAACTCCTGCCCAGAAAACCAGAGGTCAGAAGCAGAAGACTACCCAAATATGTCATCAAGGGACTTACTTTCTGAAGATTTTCTGTAATGCAGTCTATATGCAGTGATGTTCAGTAGGGGAACACTGAACAGCTTAAAAGTCCATGGAGAAGTGGTAGGGCCAGGACATGACTGAACCCGCCTCTGTTCTAGGCAAAGATCTGTTTGCTTTCTGCAACGGGTACCATTTAGCAGAGGTACAGATTTAACAGAGTGTGTGGGACTCTTCTGCAGGCCGGTAAGACACCCATCCTTTGCTGGGATCAATGTAGCTAGACTTAGATTGGCTGAGAACTGGGCCATACATATATACACTAGTGTTAGTTAGAATTACAATAGAGAAAGGAATGTGGAATACGTAAAAGGGATGAGTGACATGATTAGATATTTGTAGCATGGAAGAGAGGGAGTTTTTTACAGTTAATTTGTAGAATGTGGTGCTTGAAAACATGGTCAACCAAAAGAGAAGGAAAAAGTAGGGGAGGGGGATGGGGAAGACATCAACTGAAATTCATTTTACTAGAAGCTGCTTGTTAAGTAAAAATTTTTACATACAGAAAACTCTTCCTCAGTAAAGACTTCAAATTTTCTTAACCTTTCTCATTTTAAAAAGCTTATTAATGTAATTCTATTAAACAATAAGCTCTTCCAGAAGTGCACTGTTAGAATAAACCTATGAAAAAAAGTGCTAGGTATATAATCAGTCTTTTTGAGTTCTGTAGGGAGTCAGTTAATTGACAAGTGGATTCTATTGATTAATTTATGAGAACAAAAAGAACAACATGGGATGAATTACCTTGTTATTACTGATCTGCCTTTTTTTTTAATTTTCAGCTTATTTTTCTTTTTTTTTGCCACAGAGAAGAAAGAGATAAAAATACATAACTAAATAGCTTGCTGTTGATATTCATAAACTATATGGGGCAAGATTAAAATGCAAGAGAGTAAGTGAAAAAAAATTGAAAGTCAGTTTGTTCTCTAGAAGTTAATTCATTAAGGTTGACCCTCATGTAGGTCTTTTGTCAACATTTTTTGTCTTCCATCTGTGCAGCCACTGCTGCATAATATCCTAATAACTTCAGTGAGTTATTTTGGAGATACATTTTTTCTGACACATGCTGCCTCAGGCTTCTCCTGAAAACATCATTCTCCAGATTTTGGCAATCACTTAGTGTCTATCATTCTTTTCCATCCTTCCAGTCTTTCTCTTTGCCTTTTGACTACTTTCCAGGCAGCTGTTCTCATTGTCTGCTCTTAAATTCATCTCCATTTGGGAAAATGCATCAAGTTTGCAATAGATCAGGCCATTTCCAGTTCACTGCCATCCTTTTTTTGCAACAGTAAGTCTCAGTGCTTGCAAAATGCAAGGAATCAAATGTGACTCATTCATGTAGTATTTGTCAACTTTTCGTCTTAGAGTGCTTGTCTGATAGATCTTTTCCTCAAGGCAAATGTAAACCCCATGTGTTCAAGATCAGAGGAAAGCAATATAATCACAAATTGGAAGAATAATTTGCAGATGGAATGTATTAATTAGAGGAGGAATTGAGGTTGAGTTGTAAGCATAATCTTTAAGACATTTACTGGATATAAAAATAAATCTTTCACAGACTTAAGATCTTCGGAACTGAGCTATTATAAAAGTTCTGTGGAACAGAAAGAGGCAAAGCTTGGCTATTCGTTAAAATCATGATTAGGAAAAGTGTATAATGGTTTATTGAAATGCAATGTTCAGTCATGCGAGTGAAAAACTGGTAATATCTCTTCTTCGTATGTGAGAATGAAATGTTGCAGAAGATGGAGAGAAACATTATCACTGCAAATATTCAGAACCACATTTCTGTTCTTGCAGCAGCAGGAATTACAGCTTTGTACTTCAACAACCACCTGTCAATGTATTCGTCAGTATGTAGTAACAGTTAAATCTTAGTCTCATTATCATCTGCATTCTCAGGTACAGTGTGATATACAAGGAAGAAAAGGCTGAATAAGTATCTTTTTTGTTTCGAGTAATTAACTGGATGATCTAAACCACACCTCAGTGTTAGTGGTTCAATTGCTCTTAGGAATTCATTTGTGCAGCACTTCAAACAAACTCTGAGCTTGAACATTAAAGAGTGCTGAAACAGACTCTAGTTAGTCTTTGCTGTCTTTGTCCAGGAAGAAAAAATGATTCACTTTGACAGAATGAAAAGGTGGACATGTATTTTTCTTTCACTCGGGGAAAAACAAAGTCTCCAAAAAAACACACTCTGCTGCCTTGGATAACACTTGCTGTTTTTTCCTTGTCAAATTGTTAGGAGTGTTTTTCCTCCCTGTTTATTTATGACTGCTCTTTTTCTTGTTCTGCATAGTTGATACTATGCAAGCATTTCATACAACACAGACCTTTGTTCAAAGAGCAAATAAATAATCCAGACTCCCAGACGCTGGGGTGGAAATGGAAGGACAGTGCACTTAAAGGACATGTCCGTGTTACTGAGATTAGAGATTGTAGCTGAATAAAAAAAAAAGAAGTGCTGCTGGACTTAGTTTTCTCTGTCTAGTTTTCTAAATAGAACCCTGACACAGGTATTAAAGATCCCCCATATGGTGAAATCAGGAGAGTTAGGTACCTTCAAATAAGATTAGAAAAGCTCTTCACTGTAAGAGTGAGCCACATACATCTAGTCAATACTCGGTTAGTTCTGAACTGCTCTCTGAAGTCTTTCATCTGACTTAGGACTCCAGGCAGACATTTCTTTTCATTTGATTTAAAGAATCCACTTCTGCAGATAACTGTGAACAACACTCCATTTTCTTAAATGCACTTTTTATATAAAATGTTCCCCTGGCTAGAGAATTGCACAGAAAGTAGAAGCATTAGGCTGTGTTTTTTAATACCGTGTAGGATAATGTCACAGGCTTTGAAGCCCCAACACACTCTTCTGCTGAAGTTGTGCTTTTCCATATCTTAGAATCATAAGATAAAGAAGTGGGGTTTTTTTAAAGCCTTACTTATTTGTCCATCTTCCATTAAGCAGTTGTTTAATGAATTCTTCCTTCTGAAGCAGAGAAATTCCATCTACCCTCATTTAGTTAGTCTTCCCCTTCCTCCTTCCCCCTCCACTTATGCTATCCTTCACTCTAGCAGATTGATTTTTGCTGATCATCTTCTGTTGCCTTCTGCTAATGACAAGGTGAGGGAGGGAGTTAAAAATCACAGAAATCTGGTTGTCATAAAAGCTAATGGCAGCAATCTGCTGGTTTCACACGACGTACTTACTGCCATGGGATTTGTTTCAGTATCCATGGAGAAGAAACTTTCTATGTTTTTATTCTTAGCTTTTTAAACATTTTAGACATTTTAAAATTTTTCTTGGGAGAAATCAACCCAAGATTCTCCACAAAATCAATCCATTTTATTAGCAGAATAAAATGCGAATGAAACTGCTTGGGGTAAATTAAAAAAAAAAAAAGAAATAACTGGTGGTGCAAAGTTTTATTGGTAATTAACCATAGATAAGCCTTGGTTCAGTAGCTATTAAAGCATTAAGGGTTACTTTAAGCACAACTACCTTGTCCCAGTTCCTGAATTTATAGAAATGCATCAAAAATATTTTATTTATAGTAATTTTGTTTCATTTTAACTTTTTCCCCCACAGAAACTGTAAAAGATAGCCTTTCTTAAAAATCCTTTGTTGTTATGATAGTCTATCAAATGAATTAAAAAAAGAAATATTTGATATAGAGAAAAACTGGGTATAGAAAAAGTGAAATCATTTCAGTCTTTTATAACCAATTATAAAACTGAGAGATCATTTCAGGAACAGTCCTGGTGTAATTTGACACACTAAATCATCATGATAGCTGTAGAAAGGCCCTGAAGACATACTTACTTAAAGTACTTAAAGATAATAGCAACTAAAATGAAATAAAATTAACAAAACCTGAGGTCAATAGAATCGTATCTCCATTTCTCTGAACTATTTACAGAGTGACTTGCATTTTTCTGCATGAAGGATTTAATTTTAACCACTCTTTAGACAACCAGGCTTGTTACGCCCTTGGAGTTTTTGGCTGTTTGTACACCTGCTCTCTTAAAAATCAACAAGATGATGGTAGTTTTGGTTTGGCTAATTAATCTTCAGCCTGGACTTAGAAAATGCTTACAAGTACCTCGGCCATACTCAACAGAACATAAAGTAATGTCTTAAGAAGTAATATCAGAACAAACTCTCTTTTGAGTTAAAGAATAATCAGTGGAAAGGAGCTGAAGCGTATCAAGTTCTTCTCAGTGGGAGGCACTGATATTCTGACCTACTTTCACCGTCCTTGCTTTCACAAAAAATTTCTTCAGCATCCTGGAAGTGTCTTAGAGAGGTGCTTATCCTCATGGACAATTTTATATTATCTCTTACTCCAAGAACCTGTTAATTTGTATAACACCATTTTCAAAAAAGAGGCATCAGCAGACTTTATTCCCTGGCAGAGAAGCAATTTCCCCACTTCAGACACAGTGCCTCTGAGGACATGTAGTAAAGTGTAGGACATAAATACCAAGTTTTCTGGCTAGGTACTGTGAGAACACTGTCTGTATTCAATTTTATTAATTAAATGCATATACTATAATATATTTCTTATATAACTCTTTATATAGGCTTTATTGTTAACAATTTTTTCTTGTAAGGTTTGGGTTAGATAAAGAAACCACATAATTTTAAGTAAATTTTAGAAATAAAATACTTTCCAACTACTTTTTTTTTAATGTGGGTGTGAATGTGTGTGTGTATATATGCACACAAAACATAAGTAATAATAAAACACCAGACATATGACTTTATATTCCTGTTTTATTTGGGATATGTGTAATCATTAAGTTAGGTAGAGGAAATTAAATTCCATTCTAAAGTGTATTTTCAGTTTCTTTCTAGCTTTCGAGTGGGAAAACTAATTTATGCTGGCTTCCAAATTGACAGATATACCATGAAACTACAGAAAAAATGGTTCTCCAAAGTTTCAGGAAAATTGGGCAACCTCAGTTTCAGCTCACATCGTTACAAATTACCCTCAAATGAATTGACAAGTATAATTTTTCTGTGCCCCTACTTTAAAATGGCACAAAACTTCTTTCATGTAAATTGAGCTACCTAAGAAGTAATGTACAAATGGTATTTGGAAAATATAAAAGTCAAATAAATCAAATTTAATGTTTTTCTTTTCCCTCCTCTAGTCCTAATCTAAGTGTTCATGGTTATTGAATTCAGTGAGGATGTATTTAGGCCTCAACCCAGCAAACCACTTAAACACATTTTTTATTTTAGTTTAAATTATATTTGTCACGTAGGACTGCAGCCTACTGATTTACTTTCTTGTAGTGTGTGATTTGTCATTCAAGAGTTGTAATTAATATTTCAAATAATTTCTTTCTTGAATTCAATAGATTTCAAAAGTAAGAGTACTTCTGAGCACTGGGGTCAGCACCATGTTTTAATCAGGAATTTGAGATATGTGCGCATAGAGTTAGGGACCAGAAAGAGCTTTGAGACAGAAATTACCAAAAATTAAAAAAAAAAAAAAAAAAGGCATGAGGAACACCTATACATGGTGGCACACTTGTGCTGAGAAGGAAGAAAAAAAAATCACTTTTTAAAGGTGATTATATACAGGCTGGCAGAGAATGGATTGAGAGCAGCCCTGAGGAGAAGGACTTGGGGTGCTGGTGGATGAGAAGCTCAGCATGAGCTGGCAATGTGTGCTCACAGCCCAGAAAGCCAACTGCATCCTGGGCTGCATCAAAAGCAGTGTGGCCAGCAGGTCAAGGGAGGTGCTTCTGCCCCTCTACTCTGCTCTGGTGAGACCCCATCTGGAGTACTGCCTCCAGCTCTGGAGCCCCCGGCATAGGAAAGACATGGACCTGTTGGAGCAGGTCCAGAGGAGGGTCACAAAGATGATCAGAGGGCTGGAGCACCTCTCCTGTGAAGACAGGCTGAGAGAGTTGGGGTTGCTCAGCCTGGAGAAGAGAAGGCTCTGGAGAGATCCTTATTGTGGCCTTCCAGTACCTAAAGGGGGCCTATAAGAAAGCTGGAGAGGGACTTGTTACAAGGGTATGAAGTGATAGCACAGGGGGGGGAATGGGTTTAAACTGGAAGAGGGTAGACTTAGACTTAGACATCAGCAAGAAATTCTTTACTGAGGGTGGTGAGGCACTGGCACAGGTTGCCCAGAGAAGCTGTGGCTGCCCCATCCCTGGAGGTGTTCCAGGCCAGGCTGGATGGGGCTTTGAGCAACCTGGTCTGGTGGGAGGTGTCCCTGCCCATGGCAGGGGCTTGGAACTAGATGATCTTTAAGGTCCCTTCCAACTCTAACCATTCTATGATCCTATAAAATTAAAATCATCATTGATATTGAAGTTTCATAAATAGATGTGCTTTTACTTTAGAAGTATCTTGTTTTTTTTGTGATATATATTCCAGTACAGTACCCTGTGTTGAATGCAGGCTTCAGAAATTATCTGTAATGATCAGACCTCACGTATTTTGAAAAAAATAGTCTCTGCTGAGACAAGTAACCTGCTTTTTTTAAAGTGTTCTTGTTTATTTTTGAAATTTTTAAAAAAATCAGCTTGAAAGCTGAGCATTTTAGAGGTTTATATAGACTTCAGATTTTTCTGAGTAAATCCCTATGCATACAAAATGATTCAAACGCTACGTAAAATAATTCAGTTATTTTTCATGAGAAATACTAAAATTCATGGCATATTAAGCTTACATCAAAGCAAACATACAGATATTGGCAGCCCCATGAGGATTGCTAATATCACTTGGAAGGTCACTTCTGTAAATTATGCTGGTTTTAGCAACCAATAGAAGAAAGCTCACAAAGGATATGTATTAGATATATTTCCCTTGGGAAGGTTTGGATCAGTAGGGACTTGACTGCAAAAATATATATGTAACTTTAAAAAAAAAAAGCCAAAATCAAAGAAAAATGCGGGTTGAAAATAAATATCTGGGTTTATATAACAAAGTCCTCAGTGTTGCTATATTCTCCATAATATGGAGGGTTTGTATTAAATTTAGTAAGTATACAGGATCAATTTCTACAGTATTGTACCATTATTGCTTATTAGAATTCAGCAAGGTTGTGCCAGTTAGTGCAACATTTGCTCTTTCTTTCCAGGTTATCATGGCTGTGTTGTAATTTTTTCATGTACATCAATTTATGCCTGGAAGAAATAGCTATTGTATCTAGTGGGGAAATTATGTTGTAATTTTAACAAATAACCTTGTATTATAATACATATAATGCATATACATTTGTGTATATATAATATATATATGTAGATAACATCTATTTATAGTTACAGCTATCTCCAGTGTCTCAATGACTACTAAAAATGCTGGAAGCATACTGTAAATACTGTAAATATGGTTCTTAACGGTCATCCAGCAAGGGAAGACAAGCATGCCTTGAAAAATCCAAGGAAAGTGGAAAATACGTAGTTTAAAATGTTTAAATTTGATTATTTTTTTCCCCAGATGTCCAGTAATTAAAGGAAAGCCAAAAATATGCCTCCTAGAGGAAGAATCACAAAAAAAACAAGTGGCGGAAGGATCTTAGAAAGAAATAATTTGTTTGTTTGTTTTGGTGCATATAGTCCTGGAATATCATTTCAGCAGAAGGTAAAACAGGTCTGATACAAATTAGAAGGAGGGAGCAAGAGGAAAAGGTAGGAGATTTGATAAGGAGGAGAATTCAAAAGCAGAGTATAGGAAAGGCTGAGAAGTTTGGGCAGGTTGGCATGAGAACAGATTACTTTTATGTCTAGATTTTTCATGTAATTGTTCTAGGGCTTCCTTATGTTTTATGGAATCTAAATTTGATTTTTAACTGATTTTTTACTCTTCTGTGTGGGCTTTAAATTAGACCAGTCATATAAATCATGTGTTTTAGAAGAAAGCATCTGTAACATTCTTTTTAAACAGTGGAAATATTTACGTGTTCCACAGATTTGTCTTTCAAAAAATGTGCCAGAAGAGAGAGCACGGATAAAAGATGAAAACTCTCCTTTGAGATTGGTGAGAATACATTTAATGAAAAACTGTATAAATCTTTGTGATGGATCCTTTGGTGTTTTAAGGGAAACCAAAAAATCCAGTGCCTCCAGTGCCTCACCCCCAGAAAACTGAAGTTTTCTAGGTACTTCATGGAAACGTTGTAGACCCTTTATTTAGAGGAGGAAGCTGATATATGTCTCTGTATATATCAAGCTTTGCATTATTTCTTTTACTAAACAAGTTTATTTGTTGATCTTGGAAGCCTCTTTCTGGGTTTCTTTATAATTACATTTCTGAGGAAATCTCATCTGCACTGAAGATTGGGGAAGGAAGAATGACACGCTGGATCCTGCAGCTAGCGAGTTTGCTGCATGGTAACAGAGGAGGGCAGAGCAGTGTACCACCGATAGATGAGAGAACTGGGATACTGTTCTTCTCTTTCAGCTCCAAGAATCGTGGGTTGCGGTCACCCGGCCTGGAAGTGATTAGCATACAGATCTCTGTGGGCAGATCCTTATGCAGAATAGGTGTAATGTTGCTGAAGACTGAAAAGCTGCCTCTGACCAGTGGTGGTGGTGGACCTCTTGCATACTTGGCTTGACTTTGAAAAGGAGAGTCACGGTCAAGGCAATGTGCTGTTCTGGGTAGTTGCCTGATGTGGTCTCCTCTCTTTTGGGGAAATAGCAATGCTTAACTGATTTGCACAAGGCTATGCTCTGGTGAACTAGTGTCAGCTTCAGAATATCAACTTTTTTGCCTATCTTAGCTTGCAGGTATGAAGATAAATAACCACACAGTTGTCTGACTTCATGTATGTGTTTTTTCTTCAACTCTTTTCTAGTTTACCAGCAGCTGAATTCACTCACTGCTAATCTTCCATTTCCCTGGAACTAACTTTATCTTTCTAACACTTGATTTGTCACCAGTATGAGACTCCTGATTTATACCAGGTATATTAATCTTTTTCCAAGACACAACAAAGCCAGGCTTCTGCTGTGTTTTACATAAACTTCTTTACATCACTATATTTTGCATAAATATAAACCTTTCAGTGGAACGTTCATAATGCAAGCCATTATGAAGACCTTATCTAAAGGTAAGTACGCGCTGCCCTCCAAGTTCATATTGTAAGGTAATAATGTTGCAAAGGAACACATATGTATCAAATATGATTTTATCTTTTGTTCATTTTCAGTACTGGCTTGCTCCTTGTAATACTGTAAGAAACTGCCAAAACAGTTGACCCGGAAAATATGCTGCTTCATCAGAATGTTATCATGATTAATATAATTCTATTACAAAACAGTGTTAGTGGTGCCTGATAGCTTTCTGATATTTGAAGTAACATTTAAAGCAAAAAGAAAAGGTTCAGTAAGACCTGACTTCCCAGAGCTGTTGTCACCTTGACTTTTTTTTCAGAGAAAGCCTGACCTTATATGCTATTGTTTCTGCAATACATAGTTCATCAACTCCATCCATGTGAACATGGAAGTAAACTGATACAGGTGTCTTTTTCTTAAAATTCAGATGGGAGGAGGAAGAAAGGAGGCATTAGTTTCTCACCTTGTCTGGGAAGATCTTGGCTGGGCAGTGGGCTGAGCACTAGCATGTTAAAGAACAAGGGTCTACTGCTGCTTGGCGGCTGTGGTAATTATGACTTGGGGCATAATAGCGAGCCCCAGTAACAACACAGAATGAATTAGGGGATAATTCATTCTGAGCAGTCAACTACAAAAATTAGGTACAGTTATGTTAATAGGAAGAATGGTGTCAAGAACTGTTTTTTTAAAGAGTTTTCCAAGAAGTTGTAGTAACTGCTAGCTGCAAGAGCATAGCATAGCAGCATGTCATTAGTTATTTGTAGTGCAAGATTTCTGCAGATTTCATAGCTTTTTAAAAATTTGCTTTGAAATAGGGCAGGGAGTGGAGGCTTTATGAGTAAAGCAATGCTTTCTGTCCCAATAATGACTTCTGACAGTGAACTGGCAAGAGTTAAAACCAGTTGTTGGGCTCTTTACAGACTCTGAATCAGCAGCCCCTGGGTTTGAAGGTTAGATCCATTCACAATAGACTTTCTCTGCCTGGAAGAAAAACTGACCAGGAAGGGACAGAAAGCATCTGTTAAATGCGACTGAATTTCATTTGCGGTTTCATCTATGCCATGATGAGCGGGTTGAATTTTACCCTGACATCTTAGGTAAATACTTTGTATGTATCTGAGATTAGGTGTGATAGCATTGTAATATTTGACACTTGCTAGTGAACCAGAAGAATGAGCAAGAGTCACCCTGCTCTCTGTGGTAGAAAGCTTTCTTGTGGAATACTTAGATCTCTCAAACTTGCGGTCTGAGAGACTAGCATCAGAAGGCACTGAATGCTGGATTGCTCAGCTTGCAGAATGGTTCCACTTGTTATCAAGTGACCTTAAGGTTTTCTTCACTTGTTTAACTTGAATAATATGAAGCCTGCATTCAAATGTCCTTATGGCAGTCATAAGAAGGGAAAATTGTAACTTCTTCAAGATTCATGGTTCAAACTGTGATGGCTGTACCTTTTAACCGCATAACTGGCTTTTGCCCTGATCTCTATAACCCTGTTAGCTTCATCATGTTGAAGAGATCATGACCTCTTCCAAAGTAGCTGGGGGAAGCATTTCCTTTCAGTTCACTGACTAAGCTGTTCTCTGGGACAGCAGTGTCACCCAGTTGTGTCTAGTCTTTTTATGCCTAGCTAATTATAGTTAGGTTATAGTCTCCTTTACTACTTTGCACTAGTACATTAATATTTTTAGCTACTTTAAATAAGGAAAAAAAAAAAAAACTCAAAGAACTTAGCTAGGATGAAAACCAAGTGCATGCAGGAGAGGAGGAGTTACCACTTCTATGTAAGTACAATTTATGGAGGACAACTGTGAGAAGAGCTTATGAAAAACAGAATAGACATGCTAATATAATGCATTTGTTTGCCATTTGTGACTTGTAGCATTCTCAAATTCTACCTTATTAGTTATTAATCTTAAAAAAAAAAGCTTTCTGTCTTATCACAGTGAAAGTTTGAATTGTGACAGGATATTGCAGAAAATGTAATAGCCAAGTGTGTCCCATAATAAAACTTCTACTGTAGCAATAGTGTCAGCCGCCTTGGTTTCTTCATTAAACTCAAAAGCATCCACTGTTCCTGTTATGTCAAAAAGGACGTGTTTAATAAGTCAAATCTGTTTGTTGAATTTGAGATAACAATTGAGCATAATTGCTAGTTCTAGACTGAATTAATTCCTTTAGTGTATTTTCACATGTTTGGGTGAAAGGTGCATTTTAAGGATCTCTGGAATTTAGAGTTGTTCCAGAAACAGCCAAAACCCATCTTCCTTTTAGATACTGTATTCCCCAAATTCATTTTTTATATAAACTCATGTTAAATATCAGATTTTTACCATTGTGGCTGAAAGTATTTTTTTGTTCATATATATATGTACTAAACTATAAGCTGCAAACAGTGTAAGTATAGGTTAGCTTAGTGAGATAAGGAATTCCGACCTCTTATTAGATTAAAGTATACCTCTTTTTGATATTTAGTGCATGTGATCTTGGGCTAGCTCGACAACTTATGTGGGTCTTTTTCCCAGATATACAGGAGACGGTGTTTTCCATCGTTAGATTTTGGATTCTTACAATGCAGTAAGTGGCATTCATACTAGATGCCAAATAGGTAATCCTGGGAAATGTTTTTCTTGATTGAGAAACATAAGAAGTCATATAGATTTTTTATTGTTGAGAGAAAAAGAAAAAAAGATAAAATAAAGCAGGCGGGAGAGAGGAAAAATAATGTAAATTTGTGAGCTACATCACACTTAACCAGATTCGTGTGCCCACATTAGTTCAGAAGATGGAACTTCAGTAGGTTAACAGCCTACTTGGAGACAACCTGTAAGAGATACAGAAACAAGTGCTAGAGAACATAACCTCTGCTAGATTTATGAGGAACTCACATAAACTAACCGCTGTCACACATTAAAATTTAGGATGTGTTTGCTGGGTTAAAGTATGCTTATGTTTTTAAAATACAGCATGAAGCTAGGCCTAGGTGAGGCAAAGTTGTTTGGCTTTGGGAAAGAAACTTAATCTGAACTGAAACAGACAAAAACCTTAAAGTAGATCTGGGACTATTATGCTTTACATGCCTTTAGTTAAGAGACTTTCTATTTCCTTCTTTCTCTGTTTGAAAAATATTAAATTTAGAATGAATTATGGATGGAGATGGCTTCAAAAACACAAAGCCCTCTCTACCCCTGAGAGAAAACAGTAGCAACTTTAAGCTCTCTAGAAGAGCAACTGTTTTCTCATTATATTTATTCATAGAACAATAAGTTTTGACATGAGATCAGGACCTCTAGGCACTATTGCTATTCTAATTTATTTAATACAGTGAAGGAATTCATGTTAAATAGGGAGTGGTTTGACACAGAGCTGAATTGATGCCTCTGTGTCTTATTCGTCTTTAACTTGGCTTTAATCATTACAGTTTTGTTGCAATCTATATCATTAACTTCACTTAAGCTGATTGCCCATTAGATATTGTAATGTTGTGCTACATACTTCAGGAAATTAATATTTGTATGCTAGATGTTTCTCATTGTCTTACACCAGCTGGAATATTTTGGATACCTGCAGGATCATTGGGAATAGTAGGCAAGACATTAAATAATGTAGAAGGCTGATATAAATTCACTTCTTTATCATGGGCTAGTCACAGTTTTCTGAACATTAACTATGTCTCGTAGTGATGATCAGCTGGTTTATAGTGTTATTAAAATTTCACAAGACTGTCTCTTCAGAAGGAGAAAAAAAAAGGAAATTCTCTTAGATGAGAGGTGGAGCAAGCTGCTTATCACAGATTATGGAGCTTTTTAGAGTAGTATAATGTAGATTATTATGAATTGTTGAATTGCATAGGTATTCTCTAATCAGGAATATTTAAGCAAGGCCAAACAAAGAAAATTCTATGTTTTGGGAATTAGGAATATTCTATGCGTAAATATTTACCTACCTGAGTTCAAGTTGGGCACAGAAATGTAATAATCATAATTTTTTACTGTCAGTTTCCTGCCAGATAAACAAAGTTTAAGTAAGACTATCGACTGTGCGTCTTGTATTTCTGACCTTGATTTCCCAGTGTAAAACTTCTATAAAATGTTTTTGCTCTTAAATTAGAAGTGTTGCATTCAAAGCTAATATTAGCTATAATCAGTGAGTATATTTAAACTCATATTGACACATGGATTGCTGCTCTCTAACAGCTTGTCTTCCGTTTCTCTAATTCTGTTTCTTTGAGAAGAGGGAAAAACTTCATTCCCTTGTAACTTATTAGAAACATATGACTATTTTCTTCATTATTTTCTCCCCCAGTAAAAATAGGTGAGAATATTGAGACAGAAATGTGTGAGGTATCAGTATATATTCTGGGAATTTTCTAGCATAAAAACTGTGCTGAATTAGAAGTGTGGGACCTTACTAAAAGCTACGTCTTTGAGTCAGGAACTGCTGGGCTGGAAGGAAGAAGTCACAGAAATGGGAATAAGAGAAAAATATGAAGGCTGGGGTCATTAGTTGAGTGAAATAGCCAAGGGGTATATTGGATGACCCTGAAGACTCAAGTAAATAGAAATGGGATGAAATTCAATAGCACAGCATGGAAGGTCGTACCCTAAGGGACTAATAACAAGCATTTCTGCAATAAGCTGAGAACTGATCAGCTGAGGTGCAGTAGTCAATCACAGAATGGCCATAAGTTTCTGATACAATACAATCCAAGAGTGTGTTAGCTAATATATTTCTAGGAGAGAAAAGGAAATCCACAAACAGGTGTAGAGACCTTACTTGTAATATTAAGTATTGATTTGGTAATCTTGTTTTAAAAATAGATGGATTTAATTGTTAATAGGTGCAGAAATGCACTAGTAAAGTCTCTTGGCTTTTAACCCTTAAAATAAAATCTGAGAGAAGGTGTGATTTGTTCCATATAAGCACTTTAGGGAGGTAAATATCAGTACTAGACATTAAGTCAATGCTGGGATATGAACAAACGCGTATTAGCTGTCTGTGGACCAGATTGGGTGTCAACATAAAGGCCAACAACTATCACAGTTGTGATATTCTGGTTCAGCCTTCTAAAATAAGCCAAAAAAAAATTACAAACAACCTAGATGAAGTGAAGCTTTATTAATTTTAGACGGTGTGGGATCTGGTATCTGTAATATCAAGTGCTGTAATGGAAAACCCCTTTTTAGGTAGGTCTGTGCCTTTTTTTTTTTTTATTCCTAATTTATGTGTGGAAAATTACATTAACCAAGGATTTGTCCCCAGCCTCTGTGTGATCTTCACTGACCAAAAATACAGAAAATCAATTTTTTAGTATTCATAAACGGCCATTAATATGTGTCTGTGATGGATGCAAAAACGTTACAGGAGGAAGGAGAAGCTGGGAAACAGATTTGAAGATGAATGATTCAGAGAACAGTTTTGGCATGTAAATAGACTTTGGACAGATTGAGGATTAATTTTTTCAGAAGCTCTTATGAGTGAAGGCAAAATGAGAAAAAGCTGTTTTGGAGCAAATTACACTGGTCAGGGTAGGTTAGGGTGGAAGAATAGTTTTTTAGAAATGCATAGATGTTCAAAGACAGCTTCAGGAGTTTATTTCTGACTTGGTAACTGAGTAATTATCAATGACATGATGATTATTGCCATGAACCCACTCAAAGAGGAGTACTTATTTGCTACTTATTTGTATGTAATACAGAGAGTAGCGGGCTCATTAGCTTTGCCTTTGGTCAGCAGAGCAAAAGGATACGAGGGAGGAAATTAGCTCTCCCAGTGGTGGAAGTCTCTGACACCTGCCGTGGCTCTTTTCCTGTCTTGCAATCGCCTCCTCAGTTTGCTACTCTAGCTGAATGCTCCCCCTAACTCTGGGCACATGGTAATTCACATGTGAGCACTTAATTAATTGGTTCATTTAATCAGTGTGTGTGCAGAAAAGGCCTTATGCTAGCAGTATTTCTCCCCAGGAGAGCCTACCCATTTGAGAGGCATGGTCTCTATGTCCCCTGATAGCAATTAACAACTACTGAATTGCTCCCGCTGAATAATCATGAAATTTGTCTGTCTCGGATCATTTCATGTAGTCTAATAGTGCTTAAATTTAGTATCTTGCCAAACCAGGGCCTATTACATTCGACAGTGATTTCATGTACTTTTTGAGCTAATTTAAATGAATGCCTATATGAAACTACTTCGTGCTTGTTTACATATGTTTTGTGATGTTTACATATTGATACTTGGAATATATTTACAAATATTTGGGCAAAAATCGAATTTTTAAATTTTAAATAAGAGCCTTTAAATTAGAAGTTTTTTCTAAATTTAAATTAAGAAAGATCAAAGTAAATAACCATAAATGTCAGCATGGATTTCTGCTTTTGTTTAATAGCTAAAACTTCAAAATAAATTTTCTTATTTGTCTACATAATTAGCATATTAAGACTTGATATCTTTCCTACCATACGGGATTACTTGAAGGCCAAACGTGTTTTTTAGTCTCTCTCCAGGAAAACATGATGAACAAAGATACATAATAGGTCTTGCATGTTTTCTGTGAAAAACTTGTTCAGAAAAATAACACTTTGTAAATGTGTTGTTTGCACCAGACAGCCCAGATACACTCACCATTTGACACACTTGAGTGAAGCCTCTGACCAGTAAGGGTCATGCTAAATATCAGGATCCTAACATCTGAAAAAAAATCGCAATCGTAGTTGTGAGTGACAGCAATATTTCTTTAAATCCACTGCTTTTCAAGTTTGTAAAGAGCTCTGACCTCTAAAGCTTCAGATTCTTTCTGTAAAAGAGGTGTTGTCTCCACTGACTAACTCCTGACATCCAGAAAAACAGCCTTTGAAGGCAGAGATCGTTTGAGCCTGCGTATTCCTTCTAAAAAACACATTCCAATTAGATCCAGCTTGGAATTTTTTGAGTTTTTTTCNNCCAGTCTGTTTGGAAAGCTCGTCAGCCACTGTCAGAAGTTTCAGAGAGAACGTTCTCAGGGGCCTTTCAGATCATGTGTCCAGGGCAGACTATGTCCATTTCAGTAGAACAGTAGAGTAAAATTGACATTTCGGTTTAATAATGAAAGTCAATGCTGTGTAAAGCAAAATTTTAACTATTGTAGTAACGTGAAAGTGCCTTTCATCTTTGGATCACCAGACTTGATTTTCCTCACACTACTCTTGTCTTACACTATTTTGAGTGCACTGATCCTGCATGATTACATCTAACTCGCACCAATGTAAATCAGGTATATTAAAAAGTACTTTAAAGCAGCACTGACTTAACACCAGCAAAACAGAAGAGAAAGCTCCCATTATTTGATCCTGAAGGACATTGGCCTTTCTAAAAAGTCTCAATATTCTTAATTTTTATATAGCTGCTCTTATTTTGAAGAAAAAAGATACTCAAGCAGAAAAAGTATTGAAGTAAGGCAATAGAAGAATAAGAGGGGTTAAATAAAAGAAAGACTTCTATCACTTTTTAAACTTTAATGTCATTTTTACTTTTACTTCAATTATTTTTTATTTATTTTCTGAATTGCCGCCTTTGGAATTCTTTCTTACTATTCCCTAGATAACTTACATTCTTTTTTATATTACTAACTTCAGTATAGCCTCAGGTGCTGTGTTTCAGGTAGTGTGTATCATTCTCCAGGATTTCAAAATGACCTCCTCTTCTTCCTTTCAAACATTTTTCTTACATTTAGTACAAACTCTTCCAGAAATAGTCTAGATTTGTGCTGTCAAGGTCCTCCTCTTAGTGTTTTCATGGGAGAAAAAAAAAATCTTTAAAAAAAATTTTATTTTGCCTCTATCCCTCAAAAAAAAACTACCCACAACACTTTAACCTAAAAAATCTTCTGAAGATGAGTTCTCTTAAGAAACCCAAAATACCCAAATCCAGATACTTGTCAGATGGAATAAATATGAGCACATCTGATCATAATGCCTGCCCGACTCATACCATGGGCTTTCACTTTATGTACCCACTTAAAAAACAAAGTCACAGCAAAAGTGACGGAAGATTTGCTCTGCAGTCAAACCCAGAAAAAAATGTTAACTAATCATTGGAAGGTTAAAAAAAAAAAAGACAGTTGAAAAGATTTAGTCTGCTAATTGATTACTATTTTTAACTTTAAAAAAATGAAGCAATGTTACTTACACTTGTGCAACTGCAACTGCCCTTCAGAACAACTAAGTGAACAACAAAGAGAAGACATTTCCAGAAGCACATGGTTTAAATTAAGATAATTTTGTTTGTAAGGTTTTTAATATCCAACCATGCCTGACTTCAGCTAAAACTTAGAGTAACACTCTCTCGATAGAGTAGTATCCAACATTAGTACACAGGTACACGTATGTCCTCCTTCCAGTCAAGATATAAGTTTATATGCTGTTAACATTTAGCAGTGTAAACGAATGAGATGAATCATCTTTATCACATTGGAATTACATTAGAAATAGAAAAGAGACATTGGAAGAGAATAAACCAAAAGGAAATGCCAGTGAAGACAGAGGAATGATATTAAAGGGTTGCTGTCATACATTTAAAAATGACCATAAAAGTTCTTGCTATATTCAGTGCTCCGTGACAATTCAACTACTAAATGTAACACTAACAGTAAGAGCTAGTACTGTGGAAAGGGAAGTTGCAGAGATTTGGTTTTGGTTAGTTTGTATCAAATTATTTCTGTCTGTTGTTTCCATAATTCAAATTTATGCTAGTTAAACTGCTGAAAACTACAATATTTACAAAAATCAGCTGTTTTTTAAAGAAAGATCAAAGAAATCTTTTTGCCATTTTTTTAAAGACTGGAACTGCTGAAATAAAGTAAAGATGAGTTAAATTTCCTGTAAAAAAAAAAAAAGGCAAGGATATCTTTATCAGAAATAAAATGAATTTAATCTTCATACTATATGATGTTTATGCAACCAGAAAACAGTAAAAACTGTTAATTTTTCCAAATGCAAGGATAGTGATAAGTAGCCATGTTCATGTCTTTTTAGAATAGACATTAGAATGTGTAGTATAATAAATAATGGCAAACAGAAATCAACCCTAACTGTGGGTTTTGCAGGATTATTTTAGCACATAGTGCCTCAGAGTTCTAGATCTTTACCAACAAATTCAGTGTGTTGAAATTAATTAATGGGTATCCAACTTTAAGGGAAGATGACAGCCAGATTTGAAAAGAGTACTGTGTCGTCAGCCTAATATAATTTGGAGGTCAGGATTAAAACAAAATGAAGAAACTCTAGATTAAGGAAATTGTTTTTATTTATTAAGAGTATTTGACATGACTGCGTTATTCAAAGCGCTAGTAAAGTCTTAAAGACATATTGAAGATTTTAATGTCCCATTTACATTTTCAACCATTTACTTTAAACTGATTTGTCTGTCTTTAAAAGTGATTAATGCATGGAACCTAGACACACTGACTAAATGAAAAAAATTCCCCTTAGGAGCCCTTCACTGAAAACGTTGTCCTAGTTACTAAGATAATAATTATAGGGAAAGTTTCTGGATATAAAATTATATCAAAATATGCCTCTGAGCTTAAAACTCATTTAGTCAAGCTAAAATTTAGCTTGACCCAAAATTTATTGACTCAAGCTATGTGTTTACAGAGCTTTGTGTTTGAAGAAAAAAGAACTTGATAATAAATCTGAGAATAAAAATACAAATACATGCCATATAGGAAAGGTCTTTTATGTGACTTTTTAAAACGATTTTTACATACATATTCTGTCTACAGTGAGTTTTTATTCTGATCTGAAGCACAATTATGAGATAGAAGAAATGATAATAATTTCCAGAGCTGCAGTCTGTTTAATTAAGTTTGCATTCCACCTATCCACGATGTATGGATAGGCACTTGACAGGAGATAAAACTTAAATGATGCCCCATTCCCAATGTATAGTTATTTTTCTATGGAAGTTTGAGGTTTCTTGGGCAATAGTTTTAGATTAAAAAAATGACAAATGTAAGTATCTGTATTTGCCTGTGTGTACACGTTTGATAAACATTAAAAGTGCAGTTTGCACCAAATTGTCCCTCTTTGAATCCTAAGCTTATTTCTAACTGCCTAAAGGCATTTTGGCCTTCTCACATTTTAAATACTAAATATATGTTTAGTCTTAACCTCTTACACAGTTATTGCCATCCAGGTTCTTGCTTCTTCGTACTAGGTCAAATATTTTTCAATCCTCCCCCCCCCGTTTTCATTAATATATTATTAAAATATTGCATTAAGATACTATTAAAATATTACATTAAACTCATTTTATGCATAATCTGCTTTAATTTTTCCTAGTAATTGTCTGCATATTTTAAAGCAAGATTATAGCAAGCGTTTCTCAGCTGATACACTCTTGGTAGTTGTAATCACAACTGAAACTACATTTCTGAAAATTTATACTGAAATTTCTATCGAAATTTCATTGTTATAATTCCCCAAACAAGATTTTAGAACCTTTGGCTGGAGACATAATGTCTACTTAATAGATCCTGAAAGTTAAAAAATGTGGAGAACTTCATTAACTCATTGCTTTACAGCTACAGTTCCAGAAGTGTATTGTGCCATATGGCTGACAAAAGAGAATTAAATAGCAGCTGGTAATTGGGTTAAGAACATGACATAAAAGACTGTCTTTTGCCTCCAGTATGTATCTTTGTCTCAGGTATATGTATCTAATCTGATTATTACCTTAGTAGGTATAACGTATGCCTCTTGCCAGATAAACTACCAGTAAGGTGTAGAAGTTGTGCAGATGGTGGGGTTGTATAGATGGGGATACTGAGGAAAGAAACGAAGGAAATCAGACAAATCCAGAGAGCAATGTGAAGCTGATGCGCTTATTTTATTGCTTGGTTGGTTATTAATTTGCTAATTTGTAGATCTAATGATCTGAAGCCTCCTTGCCTGTCTCCCATTCCCTGTTCACAACTGCTGTCTCTCCAGCTCTTATACCCTTGCGTTAGAGACCCCGTGTGAATTCTGTGCTGGTGCTCACAGTGATTTCGCACTGTAAACATAAAGAAGAAATGTAAAGCTTAGCTCAGTTCAGCTACCTAAGGTATTTCTTCTCCTTCCTTCATACAAAGCCCATGAAGTTAGTTAGATCCAAACTGAGTCTCGTATAAGAAGCCTTTTGCTATACGCAGTCCAACTTATCCCAGAATATAGGCTGGTAGGAAGTGCGTTTAGTGAGGATGTTAAGAGAAGAGTATTGAGTGACATATGAGAAAGAAAGATATTGAAGGTCTATACACTGGCACATTGGACTTGTCGGTCATATCACACACTGAATTCAATCAAACACATTAGCATCCTTTCAGGCGTGTGGATGGATAAAGATAACCACTGCTTGTTCAAGACTTTTTAAACAAGGCTGTTTGACACCAAATATAAGAAAATAGCAGTTATGGAACTCTGCATTAACTGAAGATATAGCTGTATGTATCAATATTTGATTATTCATTTCCAGTTGAATCTCTCCTCTGGAAGTATTACACAGATTTCATTACTGAGATTTAACAGTATTGCTAATAGTGTAAGACAGAATTGCTGTTTTTTTTTTCCAAAGGAGGATACCTCTTAAAAGTGATAAATAATTAAGAAAAGATATTTTGCATATCTGCTGTAGAAAAATACATTGGGAAAAGAACGGAGACATGCCCTTTGCGAAGAATGGCATTTTTATTATTTCTGTTGTAGTCTCATCCTGCTTCCTGAACAGAGATTGACTGTATGAGCAACTAATTTAACAATACATTTACCCCATATAAATTGTTAAACATTCAGTGACAATACTATTTTGTTCATATTTTTCCTTTTATCGGTTTTTAGCAGCATGTAAATAACTCGTCTCACTCTGCTAAATTGTATGCTTACATAGAAGATGTATGGCTAAATTCACAGAATGCTTAGACATCAATTACTACCTTACTGCCTACGCCTAAATACCCACTTAGGACACGCACCTGCAAGTAATACTTTGAACCCAATTTGTTTCAAACTGGTAACTTATTTTAGCATTAGGGAAATTAACAGACCTGTGGCCCTTCTCATAACGTTATTCCAAATAGATGGGTCCGAAACTGTAGTGCTTTGTGCTGTCAAGGAGTAAAACAGTTTCACTAAAGTAATAAAAGCAAATTTTATGCAGGTTTTGCCACTACGCTTTTGATGAAGGTCAGAAGGGGAATGTGGATGTAGATTTAGTCAGGAGATAATCAAGGGAGTAGACAGAACAACGAAATGAAAAAGAAAGGGAATGCAACAGGATAGAATTAGAACTGAAAAAGTAATGGATTGAGTGCTGCTAAAAAAAGAGATAAAGAGAGAGCAGAAAGAAGAGATTTGGGATATACTGCAAAATGCTAAAATACAGAAAACCTAGCCAGAACAAAAAATGTGTAAGAACGATTGAGTTTTGTCCTTGCATAAGAACTGTATGCATTTTGGGTCATATTTTAACAATTTTAACAGCTTAAGATTTTTTAAAAATAAGCCTTTTGATTCAAATGTCTTACATTTTGGGATAGGATAACTTATGGAGTAAATCAGTAAATCAGTAAATCATTTCTTTGAATTCATGTCAGCTTTCTTTTTCAGAAATTATGTATTTCTCCTTTTCCTTCTGACTCATTTTTCCCCATTCTTTGTGCAATTACAAGTATTGGTGGAAATCTTACCTTCCCCATCCCCCTGTGAAAAAAACCTAATCTTTTTAATTTCTGAACCTGCACCCTGTATTCTCCTGAGCAGTCCCATTAGCTTTACAAAGAAGATAAAATGGAAGAGCAGCATGATGAATTGCAGTACCTATCTTCCTTTGCATGCTCCTACTACACACAATTTTTCAAAGGCATGTGTCATTCTTGTGCAGGTGCTGTATGTCTGACTAAAATAAAAGATTCGTCGCATAGAGAAAGCCTCTTCTGGCAGTTTACTTATTGTCTCACCTCATTCTTTTCACAGTATCACACTGAAATGGTTTATTTCTATGATTCTGTGATTTCCAAAATTTCTGCTCTGGGTGCAGGCAGAGGAGGAAGAACTTTCCACAATGGGGAATTCTTGGCTTCACTTGAGGCTCTGTAGACATTTGCCCTGGGGACTTTACTCCTGTAACTGGCCTGTTTCTGCATTACTTTGATGGTAAATAGGAAGCAAAAAAGCAAACAGTCTTCTTTAGGATTAGGAAGCCAGTACTGCATCCACGTGTTGGACAATACATCTGAAAAAATAGAATCACTGCCTGTGCAGACAGTATTACTATCGGTGGTGTCTTCTACTAGTTAGTGAATGAAACCTAGTTTTGAGACCCTAGAAAATGCGGAGTAATTCCTTTTCCTTGTTTTTTATGCCATTCATATCAAAGGCATTTTAGCCTCTATCTAAAACAGTACATGGTTCATAATGCACGGGAATCTTAATGTTTACAGAGCTGTATTTATTTTTCAGGTGTTTAGTTGTATTATCAGACTTCATCAGCACTACTCTTATGAAACACGCGCTCTGGTCTTTCAGTAGATCCTTGGACCATGACTCTTCTACAGCAGGAATAAATAGGTGAAACAACTGTCCTTTTTTCATTTTCTTGTTCCCTTAATGTAATAGAAGTTTTCTTTTTTGAATAGAATGGTAATTGTATTAGGCCACTAATTCCTGTTGCTATGCAAGTCTGGGGGAGAGATGCCTTAACGTAAATATCCTCAGATCTACAAAGGGCTCCATTTTTCCAAATTTTTTATTCTTTTCAGAATTCTAAAATAAACCCCAGGGTTTCTCCATTTATTTTGTTGCTTGGAGGACCAAAGCACATGAATTTGCTGTCATAAATAGTACTACATTAATATGAGGAAGAGCTGCAACCTAAGTGCATAACTCCCCAAGTACAGTTCTGAAATTGGCTTCATTGGGAAAGCTTATGATACATGGTGAAAAGTTGCCAATAATTAGTGAACTAGTCATTACTGAAGAAATTTGTTTCTGAATAACTGTGCACCTCTCTGCCCTGAAGTTATTTTTAATGGGACAATATAACTGGATGGGCCTGATATTCTGTGGATGTGATTAGGAGAGATGGACTAGACTTTTTGACGTTTACCTAGACTACTTGAATTTGGGTTCAGACTGTGTTCCAGTAAAACTAATCGTGCAACATGAAACAGTTCTACTTGGAGATACTGAAAGAGACCTGCTCAAGAAAATTTGTTGTAAACGTGTGTCTTCTTATGTATGGCTGGCAGATTGCTAATTTGAAACAGAATACTATATTCATAGTACACATAGAATAATTCTAGAAGTGGTTGAGAATGTTTTGAAAAGTGTTACTATTAAATTTCTCTTTATCAAATCTGAAGCTTTACCAGCTTGGGTTAATATTTTTTGATTCTACAAAGGTTTGATCATTTCTTAAGTTCTTGGAGTGGCACTGAGCACTCCCTTCCTGGCCACAACACTGCCGTGCGATTGATGAAGTTCACGTGTTTCTAAACTGGTTGAGACCGTGGGAATTCCTTGGTGGCAGTGGCGTTACAGGTCAGAAAGCCATTGTGCTTTTGGGCACAGGTTGACAAGGCTGTAGTACTGTTTCTAAGGCCTGACGTTTGTTCACTTATACTGCCCCTTCCCTTTGGATGTACTTGTTTGAACTATCCTACATTTAACATGGTAGATTTGTCTATGCCTTGTTCAGCTGAGATCCTTATGACATTTCATTTTCTTTTTTTAAATGAAGCTGGAAGTTCTGTAGGAGTTGCTGCATTTTGATAGGTTGTCTTTCATTTATCATGTAAAATATGGTCTTTCAAACTGTTGTAAATACACTGTGAGCTTCATCCTAAGAACACTTACGAATATTCAAAGCAATAGGTAAATTATTGTGGAGGATTTTTTTCTTATTTTTATTGTAGTGCAGGCCAATATAATTTAACATAATGATCTGAACATTTTTTATTAGCTGAAGTGATGCTATTTTTTCACTGGGAGATACAAACCAAACTGAAAATACTTACCTACAAATGCAGTGGCCTGCGAACTTGCACAAAGGATTTATTTGTACTTATGAGAAGGTTCTGTGCTATAGTTTGTTGTGTCACCTGTAGCATGGCATCTGTTATTTTCATGGATTGTTTACCTGTAAAATTTAGTTTTGAAGAAAAGACATCTAGGTAAATTTTAGATCACATGAAAGATTACAAATTCACTCAGTATATCAAAGGACACAGTGGGAGCAATATACACTGTTCATTTTAGTATACAAACTTAACTTCTAATGTCTGCATATTGTGGTTCTTCAATTTAGTTTGTTAAAAAGCTGTTTAAAGGATTATAGAATAATCTGTTTAGAATAAATCTACTTCACTATGCTCCCTATTGCAGTTGAACCATTAGAGTTTATCTTTTGTTCTTGAATTTAGTCTCTTTATGTCTTATGTGACTTCTGGATATCAATCTCTTTTCTACTGATGTTTTCAGTGGTGCTGAACAGTGTATTTTCTGTGGTATGTGGAAGAATATACTTAAAAGAAAACTGTTAGTTTCCAAACAATTTGGATTTTTATTGCTTCATACACATTATTTTTATCAAGATACTGGTTCAAGAGTGTTTTCAGTAGCATGAATATTTGAAGCCCCAATGAAGCTCATAAAATTCAAGTGAGTTAGTAAGATTATTTTGGTCACTCCATAGTCTGAGTTCTGTATTTTGGTGAATAACAGTTGAATCAATTATTAGTTGCCAGCACATCCTAGTTACGACATGTCAGTTAGTAACTGAATAGTTGTGAGTGAAATGTCACTAATAAAATGAGCATTAAACTGCGTACCAATTCCTGAGAGGTTCCTTAGCTTGTTTGTTTTAGTTCAATATATTGAATGGTAGGGAAAATGCTATTATTTCAAGCAAGCAAGTAAAACTTAAAAGAATCACAAACCCATTAAACAGCCTTCAGATAAGCAAGTATACTTAGGAGGTTCTGAGGACAAAATATTATCCACCTAATGTGACTTGGGAAGGACCTTTATACATAGACAAGCGTATATCAAGAGATAGCAAACTGAAATTAAATCAGAAGGAAAATGGCAACCCTGTTATCCCTGTCTCTGTATACTAAGCAAAGAGAAATTATTTATTTTGTTCTACTAATGCTGAAATTAGTGGTGTATATTGTTATTTTTATCTGTCTCAAAAATGTTACCTCTGCAGTATTTTCTTGCTCTTCAGCGTTGCCTACTTTTACATGCCTTCTCTTTTATTCTACATGTGTATATTTACATGAGCATGAAAGCAGTAATCCCAGTTCTTCTCTGATTTACAGTCTTAGTGGGTGTAGGTAGTGTGTCTTGTATTTGTGTTGTAAAGGAGGCGACTGCTTGAAGAAACTCAAATTGAGAAAGGCATTCCTCATTCCCCACCTGAACAGACTTTCATTTAAGAAAATGGGGAAATTTATTAAGAAATACGTGTGTGTGTGTGTGTGTGTGTGTGTGTGTGTGAGTGAGTGTCCAGCCCCTCCCAGTATGAATATGCTTTATGCCTTCTGAAAGTCTGTGTTTTCAGTGAGATAGGTGAAAGTGTTGGTGTGGAGAAGGCTTAGTCCTGGGATTGCTGGCTGGAAAGGACCCCTGTCACAAAAAATCTTATGGGCAAAAAGAGGAACACGGGAACACCGCTTAGAGTGCAGTCAGTAATCTGTTGCTAGTCTAATTGTTCAGTGTTTCTGTTCTCTTTGTTGTCTCGAAAATTGGTTTTAATTGAACTGTGCTAGGTTGCATTTCAATAGTGATTGTTGTTCACAGTCGAGGGTCTCTGGTGCCGTTTTATGTGTGTTTTCTTCCACATCATTTTATTCTAGAGTCCTAGACAATTCAAAAAACATTGAGTAAGTGCTTATTCTCACTATAAACTGAAGCTAAGAAAAACAGATACATTTAGGCAATACTTACCTGATTTCCTGGCAATTGCTGTCTCAACTGAACAGCTCAGGCCAAAACAAACCCTGAAAAATCCTGAGACCATGCACTGTCAGGTCAATATAGTCTTTGACCTTTTACTAGTAATGTTAATAAATCATTTTTACTGGTTTATATTTCAACATTCCTTTTTCTGAACAGAGGGTTGCAAATGGGGACTGCGCAAGCCCTGCCGTCACACAAATGGAGATATGCAACGTTTCTAAAATTCTCTGGCAATTTTGTATTAAGAGTTCCCTAGCTAATTACACGGTTATGTTGCAATTCTAATGCACATACAACCGATCTGCAAACAGAGAGGATTCCTTTTGATTATTAAAATGGCATCTCCAGCATGGTGGAGAAAGTTCTGAAAGCACAGGAGTGTTGTATTGCTTCAAATGTGTCCTGCAGTAATCTCAATGGAAATATTGCTGTGTTTTCTATGCAGTTGTGGATGGGAAGACTAGTTGTCATCATGCTTCATGATGATTAGTCATGACGTAGACTATATTTTAAATTCTATCCATCTGATTAGGTGCTCTGTACTAAATGTTAGGACTAGATGAGTAAAGCTCACCTTTACTAGCTCAGTAAAGATGTTACAATCACATTTACCAACAGATTCCAAAAACGCTCTCTGGGATGAAGCAGCTTTGCTAGGTCAGTTATTTTTTAAAGGAGCAAGGAGGGAAAGAAACCAGAGATTTATTAACTTGAGTTTTCTGAGGAGTATTGCTTTGTGTCAACAGTCCTCCACTCACAAAAATGTTCTGCGGTACGGTGAGATTGCAAATGATGGATGGATGATGTTGGGCATCCAGCCTGACAGTGTATGTCCTGCCATTTGAAGACTATATACCACCACATAAAGGTGGTGGTGCAGATTTAGATTATATTGCGTGTTTGACTCTGAACTTTCCTCACTAAATAACAATTGAGTTTCCTGGCTACAAACAGACATTTCAAAGTGAAGAGAAATGCACTGTAGTCTCTACTAGGATAAGCAACATTAATAGGTGTGAAAACTTTCCTACCCTCCCCTACTGTCAAAGACCTTCAAATTCTACAAATGTACTTATTTTTAGGTATTATATTATGTTTTAAATACAGACTCTTTAAGTGTTTGCTGTACAAGACAACTACAGAAAGCCCAGTCTTCTGCTTTTATCTGAATGTCACATGTTAAAATACCCTATCATTTCTCTTACAGCAGTAATTTAAAATATACTTATAGTAATTATGTACACACAAGTTAAGTATAATAAGGAACATGTTTGGATGGTGTCTTCTTTCCCATATTCTTTTTCATCTGTGTCATCTCTTACCAGTAGGTCTTTGGGGTATAGATCACATTGTCCTAAAGAGCTTCACCAAAATATCAATATATCATAAAATGATTAAGTCTTATGGTGCATATTACTAACTTAATGAGTACATGTTCCACAACTGGGACGGCTCACATGACTGGAACACTGTCATGGAGGGCTA
>VZSZ01012041.1:6857-30350 GCA_013398815.1 Ibidorhyncha struthersii
GCCCGGTGCGCACCGCACCTGCACAGGCACCCGCGAACCGGGCGTGAAGTTGTCTTGCTTAAAAATAGGTGGAAACAAGGAGTTTTCCCAGCGTGTAGCCAGCTCCCTAGCTGTTGCAGGAGGAAGGCTCAGCGCTGACTTGGGGTGTGGGTAATGAGTTCAGCTGGTACCGCGTTTCTTCGTTTCCACAGTATGAAGTAATTGGAAGAAAATCCCTTCTCTCCATGTTTACCTTAGATTTCACTTTTACTCTGTAGTTTTGACAGATGAATGCGAGTTGCCTTCTCTTGATTGCCAGGCACTATCGTGCTGTCACAACCAAATGTGGAGACTTGCAGAGAAGCCTCTCCCGCCTTCCCTTCTGCTGTGCCACCACTGTCATGTTACTGCTCCTTATCTTTTAAAGGATGTTCTTAACTGCCCAGAATTTTGGCGTCACTGGACTGCACAGTTCCTTGCTGTAGTTATAAATTAAAACTTTTCTCTTATTTTTGCCCAGGCATTAGGATAGCTAGCCTTCGGAGAAACATCCTGAGTTCTCTGAACTTCTACTGCCTGTGATGTTTGTTGCAGAGTAGTTATTACATGAAAGATCCAAGCAAGTTAAATTTCCTGGTAGAGATTCAGGTACCTTTTGTGTGTGGTTTAGAAGGAAGAAAAGGAGCTTTTTCATTGTCAGCTGGGCTTCTGGATTACCTGGCTAGCTCTGAGTTAGGGAGGATTTTTTTTGTGGTCCGTGGACTGAAGGGTGTTGTATGTTTTGTTTTGGTAGCAGTGCATTGTATCAGGACTCGAGTGGCCAAATCTAGGTCAGGGACTATATAGATTATTCATGCATTGTCATAAACAGTGCAAAGTTAGGTCGCCGGAAGTTTACTTTGTAATACTACCTTTCTTGCATATGTAGTTATTATGTTGTTTTTTATTATTGCTATTTATTGGAGTGGTTTCACTGGGTCTGAGTCATTTACCATAGCTGAAGGCTAAAGTTAGTGATAGGAAGAAGTGACTTGTTGGAAGTCTGCCAGACTTTGTCACTTCTGAAGCTAACTCTTACTTGTTTCCAGAAGAGTTGCACACATTTCCCTGCAGAGGAGGGAGTGTTTCCTGAAAGTGTACCTGAGACTTGTTATGGTAATACCCAGGAAAAATTTGGGTTCCTATGCACTGGAACGGTTTGGGGTAGTGTTCCAAGGTTGAGCAGCGGGGTGTTCAGTGCATGTGTGAGATAACGTCTGTAGATGTAAATCTTGTCAGTGTTTTTATATGAAGATTTCGCATCTGATACTATTTCAGGAGTCTCAGAATAGTGATAGTTACTGTCCATAGGACATTGCTGAAGGCTTTGAGAAGCCTATGAGTGTTAGATTTTTGTTCTTTTATGACATGCTCACCTTTTCTACTCATGGTGTTCCTAACCTTGCTAGCAGTGAGGCTGGGAATGCTAACATCTTCCCTGTTTCTCCTGGTGGGCTGGGCAGCTGTGTTGTCTTGATTTGTAGCTGTCAGTTTCACTGCGCTGCCTGTCAAAGTTCTGCACAAGAGTGAAATCTGAGGACTCCTCTGCAGATTTAAGCAAGTGTATGAACCTGTCATGAGAAAGAAACAGGAGTTTATGTAGGACTAACTGAAGAGCTAAGGAGCTAAAAAGCATTTGAAATTTAATCGGTACCTTTCCTGTTTCTTCTGCATAACTCAACACCACAGAACTTAATCCATTTGCTTCTGTACTGAGTCCACTATCTTGTGTCTGATGAAAGATAGCTTTCAAGAAAGGCATCCAGTCTTGATCTGAAGACACCAAGAGGTGTCAGAACCATGGCTTTACTAGGGAGGTTGTTTCAACTTTTTTAGTGATTCTTCAGCGTTAGCAGTTCTGCTGACCTGTCCAACCAACAGTTATGCAATATCCCACTCTTCAGACCAGACTTTGCCTTTGTAACATTAAGCCTGAATTCATGTTAGCAATTTTCTTGTATGTTGAACAAACATTTAGTGGTTTTGCTTGACTTAACCTACATGGTTTCCTAAACCCAACTGATGGTTCAGTGCTGGTCTGGTAAATCTTGTAACTTTCTCTCTGCAGGTTCAGAGCATTAATTTCAGTCTTAAAACTTCTTTCAATATAGTACATCTATACTGAGCTCTGAAGTGTGAGCAGTTGTTGCTTGTGATGAAGATATAGTTGAAGGAATGAGTACTGAAATTATCTGGTAGTTTAAAAAGGGGTAGGCTTTGGGAAGTGCGGAGTTTAGAGACGCTATTTCCATTGCTTGAAATAAACTTTTAAACTTTTACAGGGATGGATGGTGCTTTTGGTGGGTTTAGCTTACAAGGTGCATCTCTGAAAATAGTTGTCTGGCTTTCCCCCCTGCCCTGTAATTATTTTCTATTTGCTTCTCCAGCACACAGTTGCAAAGGTCCTTCATGTGAATGAAGATAGTTGGCTATGGTTTACTTTGGCATGTGTGTGTGCTATTACTTGGTTAACCGTAAGCTGAAATGTAAAGCAGGATTTTTCCCTGTCTTTACCCAGTGTTTGTGGTGAAGTGGGCTGTATGTGTGATGTTCAGAGATCTGAGAGTGAATTTGTGTCTCCAGCATGACAGGGTATTTCAATTGCATTGGACCAGTAAGATTTTTGCCACGTGTAAAGTGAATTTTTGTACTTTTGAATAAAGCTACATTTAATGGAATCTGCAGTGAGGGAAGGAGTGCGTTCTCATCAAGTCTTCCCAGACAGTTAGCAATGAAAGGATATAATTGCAAAAAAAATCCTTTAAGTTTTGCAGAATTTTAATATGTCAGAAGAGCCCTGCCAAGCAATATGGATTTTTTGCACCCTTGCTTGAAAGGATCAGCACATTCAGTTTCTCAGCAGGTTAAAAGGAAAAGGTGCGTGTTGGAGATTTGTGTCTATCTTCTTCATATTTTGCTGCTTGGAGATAGCACCAGGTTTGGGAACAGTTGAGCACTGTAAGTCTCCTACATTCACGAAGGACTGTATTTAACGAGCTTTGCCGTCTTGATTCTTTTAGGTTAAAAGCAGAGGAGAAGAAATAGGATTTGTACAGGCAGATTCAGTAGTATGCAGAATAGTGTTTAAGCTTTGGCATCACTTTAAATATTGGCAGAACTATTGGGTATCTGTGTACGTGCAAGGCATATGGTACATATGTCTGGTATTTCTCTACATGCTTTTCCAGATCAGGTTGGAGGACCCTTTTGTTTCCGTGTCAGTTTGCTAAACACCTGGAATGGCACTACAACGTTTATGTGCTCAATGTTGTTTTGTTAAAGTGAAGACAGGGAAAACTTGAGTTTTGACAGATTTGAGTGTACAAAGTATTTCCCCAAAAGTACTTTTGTGGACTGGAGTTTTGATCCCTGAAGCTGCCTGTGTAGAAATATGGAAAATATTAGAATTACTGAAAGAAGAAATAAATAAGTGAGGAATTCTACATGGTGGAGAAAATCTCCCATTAATGCCTTGTACTAAAACAAAGACAACATATAAAAGTAGAAAAAATTGTGATCAAGGGTATTTTAATGCAATATTTTAATGCAGCCATATAAATAATATATGGAATAAGCTACTATTGAGGACGGGAACATCTCTCAAGCATTAGACACATGAGTAGGAAGAAGATCTGTGGTTCTGTTATATACAGCTATGGAGGGAGGATATAAACCTTTGTTCTTCAGGGTACAAGCAAACTACTTGCTAAAATTATTTGTTTATTTTTCTGAATCATCCAGTAGTGAATGAGATAAACTATTGATCTGGTCTGTCATGGCAGTTCCTGTATTTTAAAATACTTTTGTCTTTGCCCCTAATTTATTGTGTAACACTTAGGAATACCATTATTTATAATTAATCTAATGAAGTAAGAAACAGTTTTGCCATAAGATTATTCGTCCTAATGCAAACATATAAAAAACTGAAACAATAAATCTGATGTTCTCTCTTGATAAGGTATCTTTTTATAATATTTTGCTTTCTTTCCATTATTTACAGAGTCCTGAAGCAAATTAATCTCTCTCTCTCAGAGCATATTTGTATATTTGAAGTGTTGTTGATAATTCAAACGTGTTAATTAATGTGATGCCTGACAGATCCAGGATGTGTGTTCTGAAGTTTCTGTGGTGGTGTTTCTGAGGTCTGGAGTAATACACCGAAACTGTTTCCTTCCAACAGCTTTGCTACATGGACAAAGTTCCTTCTCATAGTCTCTGTTTCATTATCCCGCTGCCCTCCCTCCCTGGTTGAGCCCTTTAAATGAGCTTGTCTGATTTGAAGTGTTACAGTCAATGTTTCATCTGTTTTCAGTATTTTGCTTCCCTATGGATGGCCTGTTGTGATTTCAAGCTGGGTTCCTCATTTTCCTTTCATATCTTCTGAAAAACATCTCATTACTTGGCTACCATTTCACTAGATCCTTCTAATTTGTAGACATGGTATCATCTGACTCTCTGGCCTCTTTATAAGTCCTGTTTATTCTTCATGAACAGTCATTTCTGTTCGTTCTCCTTCATTCTTATTTCTTTATGCTTGACTATATCTGGGCTACAGCTAGAATAGAGAGAACATAGTAATCTACTCTTTGTTTCTTTTTCTCAGACCATTATAAATATTTCTTGCTTGTAAAAAATTTTTTCCTCTCTTCTGTCTCTCTCTCTCTGGGTACATCGGTTTAAGTGTTTCCCTGTAAGACCTCAGGCTACAGGAGAGTAAATATCTGCCTTCAGCTTTCTCACTTTTTCTCCCCGTGTTCCGTCCAGTTTTGTCTCTAGTTTTGCTCATTTCTTTGTGAGGTCTTACCCATGACTTTTTTACTTGCCCACTTTCTTGAAAGCTTTTTTCATGAAGCAAGTGTGAAATCAGCATCTGTTATAAATTACTTTATTTTGTCAAAGTTTAAAATCCCAAAGAGTTTTGCTCTGGCCAGCTTATTCAAGCCACTGATGCTTATTTAACGGAGTACAAGATTGGCTTTGTGTTCTGTGTAGAGCTGCAGGACTTTGCATAAGTGCTGGAGATGCGTGTGTTATTGCATTGTCATGGGTGTCTGTCCTGGTACCCTAACGCTTTATCTTTCTGTGAACTTACATTGACTGGAAAAAAATGAGGAATGTGCCTTGGCAAAGTTGTCTCTTGCTTCACAGAAGCCCTGTTGTAACTAACGGTCTGCTGTCGTGGTCTTGAAAATGCACTCTGTGGAAAAACGTCTTCTTTTTGACAAAATGACCGCATTTGTCTGCATGCACAAAACAAAGATCTGAAAGAGTTTCTTGCATCTCTGCAGGCTTCCTGCATGACTAAGGCCAACTTGATGTTTTGTCTGAGGAAGAGAATGATTCTGAGAGGCTGGACATTAATTTGAATTACCTTTATTTTCAGGATTGTCAGGATGGTGGATAAGAACATTTACATTGTACAAGGTGAAATCAACACAGTGGTGGGAGCCATAAAGCGTAATGCCCGATGGAGCACTCACACACACCTGGTAAGTTACCTTGAATTGTTGCTACTTGTTCATGCTATGGCAGAAACCACCTGGTTTTAGTAAAGTACCTCCATATTTTTTTTTTTTTAGCACTCATTATAGTACTTTTGTAAGTAAAGTTGGAGTGACTTTCTACATTGTTTCATGCTGAGCAGTTTTGGCTTCTTGTGTCCCAGTGACTGTAAGAGGTACAAAGCTGGAAATCTTCTACCTCTGTACCCTGTAAACAAACAAAAAAAACCAAGTTGTGTTCCATTTGGGAATCATCTCATTTAGACTTTTATTGCCTGGTATGTCAGGGATTTTGAATATATGGTGATATTTTATTTAGCACAATGTTTTTATGTATCTTTTGTACCCTCTTAGAGAAGGCCATCTTCATCATGAAAGCCATGAAATAAAAATTGGGGAAGTCATTACATATAGGGTATCTTTTAATTTTTCATATGGCATAGTATCTTTTCTTAGCTTTGTTTTCTGACTGCTAGCTGTATTCCTGGCAGAAACCTGTTAACAGTTTCAAACCTTTTTTGTTAAAAGCCATTAATATAATGTTTCCAAGTCTAACGATGCATTGGTCAGTTTATGGCTTCTGCAGTGTAAATACGTGCATGTGGCATACTGTATCTGTGGTGCACTTCAGAATGTCACATGAATAGCAGATGGCTGTCATCCAGCACAAGTAGTTTCAGTTTGTCAAAGGGCAGGGCCCTTTTTCTTTCTAACAGGCATTTTTTCATTAGTGCTCACTGCCACCCAGTAGGAGGTGTGGCTGCGGGTGTACACAGCTTGGAGAAACTGCTGCTGCTCCTTATTTTAATATCGTAAAGATAGACTAAGGCTAAAGGATGCAGCTATTCATATAAATTTTGCACTGTGATTCTTTCTTCAAGTTATTTTAATGGCACCAAATGTCATTGTATTTCTGTTCCCATTACAATCTGCATAGATTAACATTACAGCAAATCCAGATGAGCCATTTCAATACGGTATGAGGTAGATTTGCTCTGAAATTTATTGAACAGCAGAAGGCTAATCAGAAATGCTTCTAAGGACAATAAAACCAACCTAGAATGCTCAGTCTTGAACCTATGCTTTGACATTTGAGCTGTATGACATTGGGGAGCACTAGCAGGAAAATAAAAATGCTTTTCTTGATTTTCATGGAGTAAACATGCTGACAGTGATTAACTCAACCCACAATACTTCTGTGAATATGAAGGTGAGGTCTTTACAGACCCATTATTAAGATATGCCTTCAGGAATATGTTTTGCCTCATTAATGACTTCCTTCCTATACATAACCTATAGGATGAAGAAAGGGATCCCCTGCTGCATAGCTTTAGCGTCTTAAAAGAAGTGCTGAATAATATAACAGGTAAGCTGATACAGAAATCAGCAGGTATGTGTACCTACTAGGGTATAAGCGAATAAATGTACAGGTGTACTTGTTTGTCTTATTTACTATCCAGAGGTCATATATTGAAAAACAAGAAAAGAGCAAATATGGATATACTGCTAGTCAAATAATACCAACATAAACTAGTACACAAATACCACTGCTTGCTTCTATCTGGAGAGAGATATATATGTGTGTGTGTATATATATATTTGTTGTGTGTATATATACAGATTTTGTTTTTAATATAAGTGTGCATGTTTCTTCAATATACTGAAGCTTGTAGTAATACATGAAATCTGGTGTATTAGTATGCATAGTCTTTCTGTGGTTAGTTTATGCTTTCTGATCTGTGAATGACTGGAAAAATCTGCTTAGAAAGTAGCCTCCCATTATCTGTTTTCTCCTTGCATTCTTTGGTTTGTTGGGTTTCATCTTTTGTTATCAGTAATAAGTGAAGCACAGACTCCACTTTCCATTTGGGTCTCTTGAATCTTGAAGTGAAAGGCTTACTTTGTCACCAGTTGCACTGAAAGGAACTGGAAATGTATATTGATTACAGAAGTAGAACACAAGGCTGTGATGTGTATTCTGACTAGTTTCAGGAGTCATTGTTTAAGTGTAACCTAAGTATATGTTGAGAGTCTGGAAGCGAGGCTAATACTGAGCTGCATATGGCATTCTGCTGGTTCTTCCCAGGATTTGTCTTACTGATTGTAATATTTGAAAGTAAGCTTTATTTCTGGTCCCTTTATTATACTGAGTGTTCAGAATTTCACTCAACTTAACTTTGAGATGGACTTCTTGCATTTCTAATTGTGAAGTGTGCCCATTGTAGTGTCAGTGCTGAGCCTGGAATCCCATAGAAAGTATTTTCCCTAGAAGTACAGTAGTGCCGCTTCCACGAAACGTGCTGAGGATACATGCCAGTTCTAAGCCCTTATTCCTCCGTCTTTTGTGGCTGCAAGTGTAATGCTTTACTTTTCTTTGCCAGCTGAACTTCCCTTGGTTGTGGGCAGGACTCTTCTGTCAGGTCATGACATCTTGGGGAACTCCTGCTGAGCTTGTGTTTCTGGATAGTATCTTTGTTCTAGATGTTATGCTTGTACCCAGACTACATGACAGTCTGGATCTGTGTTTTTTTTGTGAGCTCACTTGCCTTCTGTAGGATATGCATACAGTCACCAAAAATGTTTTGGGGAGGAAATTCTCCTTCTCTCCCTTCTATGAGATAAAATTTTCTTTAAAATGAGACTCCTGAAGTTCTTTGCCATTATTGCAAATACCTCTTCTCATCAACAAGAGCAGGGAATGTCAGGATGCTCAAATAAATGCAGTATGAGTAAATGTCAGGGATTGGCCATTTATCTAGAGTAGCTAGATACAACATGCTGTTGACTTGTTGGGGAAAAAATGCAAGCGTACTATCTGCTTGTGTTAGGGAAAGCAAAGTTTAATGTACTGAGAGATTCAGAGACTCCCTGTGAGTATTAGTCATCGTGTAATAATTGCTTATATATGGTGATGATGGCCTGTTGGTTTGACCACATGGGGTCCTTTTAAACAGGTAATGAGCTTCAATGACTGCTATTTACAGACTAGTGTCTTGAGATAGGACATCATTGCTACGATCCATTTCTTTTCAGTTTTAGACAATGACTGGTTCCCAAGCAATACTTTGAATGATATAGAGTCTCCTGCCTCATCTTCCAGGCAATGAGAAGTCCAAGCTTAGTTTTTTTTGTGTTGGTTTTTTTTTTTTTTTTCCCCTGCCTAGACCTTCCTTTCATGTCTCTTTCATTAGCTCATGGAAACGCATTGCTTTTATATTTAAATTTATTCAAGCTGTAATCTTTGACATTTGAGTTAGCTTTTAGTACAATTTTGCATTTATAGTAATATATATTATGTATTTTCTCAATCCCCCAAGAACCCATTTTAATCTGTTCCGGATGCAAATTTCAGGCTGCCTTGTCCCATCTCCCCTCTTGCTCTCGCCCTCCCTTCCCCTCCCCCATGGAGCATGTTTGATCAGGTGTGGCAGGAATATCCACTGTCAAGCTGCGCCCTTTATATTAGTCAATATTATCCTTCCTTCCCTCCCACTCCCTTCATTCTCCTCTGGGCTTTACCAGTTGATTTATAATTTTGGAATTCTCATCGGAGTCTGTAATACAGTTTGTTCATTATTTAACCAAAACCTGTTTAATGAGCAAAGAGAGGCAATGTAAATGTTAGGCATGTTGCAGTGGAGTACCTTTTGTTCTCCTCTGAGCGAGTGGGTATTAACTCTGTCATGACTGTGATGCTGAAATACCCTGGTCGAGGGTATAAAGATGCACCGTGTGCCTCCAGCAGCTAAAAGATTCCCATTTCAAAGTATTGCTCCTCAAGAGTAACTAAATTACATAATGTGTTTTATTTGATTACAAAAATAGTAAATGCTTGCTTGCCACTAAGTAGTGATATCCCATCCCGTTGTAATATCTAACTGGGCTCTTGAAGGAAGCATCTAGAGAAGATGCTGTTGCTCAGCACAAAAAATCCCATGGTTATGGTAAGAGTAAGTTCACTTTTACAGTTCAGCAGACCCAGCTAAGGGCTTTGGACCTGAATTATGTGCAATGATGTTGCTCTTTAAAATTCTGACAGAGAAATTAATTTCTGTGGCAATTTTATGTAGGTTTATAAAAGCAGTTTAATAATTTGAAAATGAACATCATGTCTGTTCTGATCCACTACAATTTGGTTTATTGTATGCCATTTTTATACTTTTATGGGCTGCATATATTTTAATTATTATTGATAGTAGTTGCCTGAAAAACAGAAAGGAAAAATAGAGGTTCTGTCATCTTGGATGATGCATAAGTTACTCCAAGATAAATTTAATAGCTGAATGTGTGTTATACTAAGATAAGCACCATAAGCCTAAGTTTGATGTGGTGTATCATATTTCCAGTGCTTAGAAAAAGCAAAAATCTGTGTCCTGAGTTACGACCATATGGAAGGCGTGACTATCAAGCTTTGTCCATGCATGCAAAATTGAAATACAGCTACATCTTCAAAGGTTATCTTAGAAGTAATGGAAGCCTTGGTATTGATACAAGTTTGGATCTAGCGTCACTGTCACCACAACTTCCATTTGACTGCTTTTTAAAGTAAGCTGAGTATCTAGAAAATGCTCTGGATGTTGAAATATTCATTCCTTTCATCAGTTTTGTTATGGATTTAGGTCAACAAAAGGAAGCTTCTTTTTGACATCCAGTGATAACCAAGCATCTTCTCTTTCATGAGCATTTCCAACTTGGGATGCTCTTGAGCTCACTAGGGAGAGGTTTTATAACCACAAAGAGTTGGAAATACGAATTAATTATAAGCCTGCTTTTCCATGATCTGATGAGGCTTGGGTTTCCTTTACATCTTGCTGTGGCTGTTAAAATCTTCAGACCATTCCGGTATGACGTAGAGGTAAGAGCAGGTACTTCTGTAGTCGTTCTCCTCATTGCAGAATTTGTGCTTTGCTCTGACAAGGGGGATGAGTCAGTAACCAGGGTTTTCATGACTGAAGTAGTGCTTACTAGTGTGTAGGATGGCTTTAGGACAGAAAATGACTGAATACAACTGCCTTGTACAAGTCAGTACTGCAGTGGGAGAAGCAGGTGTTTGTGGAAAGTGTGTGCATCCAGAGTCTATTTAAATAAGGTTTAAACTAGGTAAACACACCTGTGAAGAGGTGCTTGTGTATATTTTAGGTCCATGAGTGCTAGACTGGAAGGTTTGAGTCCTTTTATCCTCTGGTGGTTCAGAGTTAGTGCATTTAAACAGAAGCTGCAAAGTAAGCTGTTAGAAGCACTCTGATTTCATGCACATTCATGACATTTTAAATGAATGCTTGTACAGTGGTTTCAGAAGAATCTTTTCATGGCTTATTTCAGACAAGAAGCTGCTGCAAATCTCCATCTTTAGAGGGTTGGCTGGGGCATTAAGAGCTGGCTAAAGGTCAAATGACTGTAACCGTAAGAGAACCTTTGCCCAGTGTACTGACTTAATATACTTGTTACTGTAGCCATCAGTTTTCTGGTATGTAGATTTGATTGCACACTCATTTTATCATGTCTGAGTTCTGGAAACTCATTTTTTAGGGAAAACCTGACATTTGAAGAAAACAATACAGGAATTTTATCCTGGTTTGGGATTAATGTCTGAACTCTTTCTGAAAGATCTAGTTTTAAGAAGTGGTAAATCAGTAGCAAATTTAAGTGTGTGGCCTGTTCTCAATGCTATTGCAGTGCTATTGAATAGAATCTGAGATATTCATTGTGATCTACTCAAGTTAAGAAAGCGGAAATTTTTTTTTTTTTTTGAAGAAGTGTAGGAATTAGATTATATAGTGCTACAATGCTTATTATTTTGCACTTTGCAGATAAGAGCAATGCTGTATTTTATTTATTATTTATATCTTGAATTTCTGCAGGAAGTACTTGGACTTACTAGTAAATAACAAATACTGATAAATTGTAAGCTGTGATGCCTCTCCCTTTGTTTGCATTGAAGAATTGTGATGTTATATAGAGCAGACATTTTAAAAAAATCACCTAAGCTTTCTTCTGTTGCATAGCAGCTTTATATAAAAGATCTAGAAGACTCACTGGTCTCCTAGGTTATGTCTGTTCCAGTGATAATGTAAAAAAAAAAAAAAAAAAAAAAATTACTTTTTTGTATTAAAAAACAGGTATCCATACGGGTTAACTTGGTATTTTGGAAAACCAAGCAACTCAGGCTAACGTTTTATAAAACTTTTAAGAGGAATGGAAGGTGTGTAAGAAAGGTTAGGAAATTGATA
Source organism: Ibidorhyncha struthersii (assembly GCA_013398815.1). NCBI lineage: Eukaryota > Metazoa > Chordata > Aves > Charadriiformes > Charadriidae > Ibidorhyncha > Ibidorhyncha struthersii. The sequence goes on from VZSZ01012041.1 coordinate 18,607, forward strand.
GAGTAAGGTTTCTTCCATAACTTTAACTTGGCCTTACTCTTAATTAGTGGATGGCAATACAGTTTGAGTCCACACCGAATGACCTGACACAGTGTACAGAAGTTATAGTTAATTTCTTTTAATATTTTCTGTCACCTTACTATAAGAAATACGACAATTAAGGTGACAACCTTAGTTTGATGCTTGCTTTGCAGGCTGAATCCGGACTTGATTTTTGTGAATTGTGTTCAGACATTGTAGTAAAAGTTGTCGTTTTAAAAGCAAGTTCCTAGTCTTCATGAATGCAGGTATCCTTCCAAGTGCACAGAGAATGTAAACCAATGCAGTATTTTTGCTTTGAAGCTGCAGGTAGTTCTGAATACTCTCTTTGAGAGAGATCTTTTTAATCTTATTGTAGTATCAAATGACTGTCTTATGGCTGAGGTCTTTGAATTTCCCTCGGATAATAGCTTTCTACTGATATTTTTGGCATAGATTATTTTGATGTTACTGGAGAAATAATAAACGAAACTTTTCCCAGGTGATTGCAAATTTTGTGCTTTACTTTTTAAGTGGTTTTCCAGGAGAACCCAGGACGTGAACTTCTCAAGCCCAAAACAAACAGCAAAATTGTCATAATTTCACTTAAGATTTAGTTTATTTTCTGTGTAAAGGAAGAAAGAGGAGGAATGTGCTTGATGAAGAATAACCGTTAGTATTTGCAAAGCTTATAGATGCACCATGACAAGCACCATAACCTTTTCCAAGGCTTTTCTGTTGTGTGTGGGACAGCGTGAGAGGAATCAGATATGCATGGGGTCACTTTGAACTATAATGATTCTGTGGAATTGTTCACTGAGCCCTTCAACATAGCGTACTGAATTAAATTGGGACTCCTGAGAAGTGGAAGCTTGTAATTGAGAGATCGTATATCTAAGACTGAGCAGGCAGAAAGGACTAAGCTGTGGTTGTGTAGCATCCTGAAGTTGGTAACTCTTTAGCTCTTGTGTTCATCTTCTATTTTGTGTTTCTGAGTAGTGAGAAACTTACTCAGTAAATTCAAAAGAAGTGGAGTGACTCTGGGAATATCTAGAGCAAAAAAACCCCAACCATTAGGATAGTCTTCACACAAGGTATTTCTGTATTTCTCTTCAAGTCAGGGTGTTTGAACTGTCCCTTCTGCAGTCTGCCACCACCCTTGCAATACCAGCTATGCATCCTTTTAATACAATTCTTTAGCTGCAATTTAAGGCTAGAGCTTGGAGCTTAACAGTCTTCCATCTGTGCATGGCTGATGACTGGCAGGTACAGGCAGGAGGTGGTGCTGTTGGAAGGAATTGTTTCCTGACCCCTAATCCTTGAGGACCCAAGGATTTAGATGGACAAGCGCTCCTGGCTGTTGCTTGGCAGAGTTCCCGCAGTGGACTTGTTCGGTAACACCAGCCTTCTGTTACCACTGCAGGGCTGGGCTCTGAAGAGCTGCCACATGTGCACGGTGTGCAACTGACTCTCTCTTGTTCCACGCTTGTTGAGCAATTACTTTCCCACTTGTTGGGCACTCCATTATTTCCTTCAGTTACTGCTTCTGTGTGAAGTGGAGCCATAAAGGAAATGGCCTAATGTACATACATTAGAGGGCAATAAATTGCAGTTTGATTTGGTAGAAAGGCAGTACCAGATGCTGTGCTGAAGTTAAGGTTCCTCTTAAGTCACCCGTGGATGCTTTATTCTAGGGCTTTTTTTGATGATGATGATGTCTTTGTTTTGGTCAAGATTAGTTAAAAGGAATTGTGGCCAATTGAGAGACATTAAGGTTATTTGAATTATAGTAAAAATCCTCTGGAAGTAGGAGTGTACATGAAATTGCTGAATTCTAGTAGTTTATTAAATATACAGCTCTTCTGTTGCCTTTCCTTCTTTTAACTGTCTTCTCACTAAACTGCTGCCATCTAACCTGTTGAAAACAATCTCTCAAAGGTGATTTTTATGTCAAAGAAGCAATAACTTGTCTCAGAAAGTGCAGGTGCATATTTATATAGTTGCATGATATGTAACAAGACTGCCAAGAAGCGTTGGTCACACGTACACAACAAGCATACTGAAGCGTTCCTCACCTCAAAGAGTTTGTAGCTTAAGAGGGTGGAAGCAGAGAGAAGTCATTAAATACACAAAGTTGTTAAACACTTGGGGTTTTTTCTTAATGACTGCCTCCATTTGTCCTTCAAACACGCTGTCATTGGCTGATCCCTAATATGGTTTATAGCAAGACGCGAGTTTGAAGGAGAAGTTTGAAAGAAGATTCAATTGGGCAAAATGTCCTTTTTTCAGGAATAGTGCAGGGATGTGTAATAAAGTGCTGCTTCTCTTGATAAAATTGGTGAGGAAGAAAAAAGCCAGCAAGAAGAGAGGTAGAATGGGAGGGATTTAAAGGTAAGCATAAAAGTAGCAGAGTAATGGAGAACATTGTCATTAAAATAGCAAGTTGATTGGTATGGGAACAGTAATAGTGAGGGATGTGCAGTTGGTGGCTTGCCTGTTTGCGGTAAACTTGCAAGAGCTTTTTGTTTTTAGGGTAACTGTACCTAACTTGTCTGCTGTATGACTGTTGTGGAATAGATTATTGCTGAAAGGGTTTTTTGGTTTTTTTTTGGCAAATAGGGGAAAAAAAAATTTCCAACTCCTCATTGTAAGTTCTTAAAGTTTCAAATGGATAGTCAAGATCTTGCTTCTGTCATCTGCCTTTAGAAAATTATACAAGACAGCAAATCTGTCCAGGAAAGAGCTGTAAAACTTACAGATGCATGCAGTCTTACGAAAACTCCTTTTAGATTAAATGATTTTAACTTACTTTACAGCCCCTCTAAAAGCTACAAAGAAAAGAAAGTTTGGCATGTATTGCCTGTAATACAGCGGTTTAAAGGTAGGATCTGAGGTCTTGCGATATGATGGATTCTGAGGTGAAAGAGATGAAAATGTCATGTCATGGATGAGTTTAAAGTGCATTCATTCCAGTGTTGGTGGTCTCAACAGATACTTTCTGTGAATTCTTTAATAGAGTGAGGAAGGCTAAATTGTGAGTGAGTTAAGTATATGAAAATCTGCTAGGGACAGTGAATCAGTACATGTCATCACCAAATTGTACGAAATAAAACCCATCTTGAGAAGGAATATTTATTAACGAGTCCTAGTTATTGCGGAAAATTGATAGATCTACATTAGTATTGTATGCTGTACTGTATCCATGTCACTTGGAAATGCTGTTGGAAGTGTTAAAGCAACCTGCTCTTGCTTAGAACTCCTAATTGTATTTGGACATTTCTCCTTTAGTTTAAGGGCATGGATAGACATAGATCCCTCATCACTTGAACGTCCTGAAATGAATGTTTCCATGCTCTTAGCGTGGTGTAATTGTGAAGTTAAAACTTGTCAGTTCAAAGTACTTTCGTAATCAAGCATGTTGTGAAAAGAAGAGGAGGTGTATAGTTATGTGACAGTTGAGGAACAGGATGAAACGTTATGATAAAAAGACAGTGGGAGATGGGTGGAAATGTAAAAGTAAAGCATGTTAGGTGAGAGCTAGCACATCTATGCAATAGAACTGAAGTTTGGGGTGATACTGGCTTTAGCTATCCTGTTAAAATGAATAGAAGCTGTTTCCATGACAGCTTATGCTAATGTATTTTGCACTGTAATCACAATTGTACAATCATAATACTCAAAGGGTGCACTTGATTAATGCTTGTTAGCTGAATATGTTAAATTCTTCAGTGATGGTGGTACTTTCTTTGTTTAATCATCTATCTATACCCTAATATAAGCACTTCAGAAGTTCTGATTTCCAGTTCTGTCCTTGTAGCAGTAAACGGCAACTTATTCCTGGCCATATTGAAACAGTAAGTTCTAAACAGAGCAGTCTTTCAGAAAGTGTATGCTGCCATTGCTTGGGGCAGGAGTCTGAACGCTTGCATGACTGTAAATAATTCTTGATGTGTGTGCCGCTTAAATGAGACGAGAGACTTCAAAACAAAGCTGTTCGCTTTTGATCGTGTTTAACTTAATTCTGGGAGGAAGTTTTTTATTAAAATGTGTCTTCGTGCCCTGTTACTTTTCAGGAAACTGTCATTTTTCTTGATACAAATGACAAAGTTTGCCAAGTGGCTGTTGAATTAGATTCCATTAACCTCTTGATTAACTGCTTAGATAACTTAGGTGGCAAATTATAAATATGAGGTATTGTTGAAATAAATCAAGATGTAGTTGTTATCTTGATCATGGCGTATTGAAGGAGAATGGTCTGTTAGATTTGGGTATAGTCTAGAGGAGGGGCTTCCTTCTAGAAATAAAATGAGTGGCACTGGTAAAATATGGTTGCTCATGTAAGCATCTTTAGTAACTGCACTTAGGAACCTAGATGTTCTTCAAAGCAGGATTAGACAGTTTATAGGGGCCCGTAATAGTTCTGTAATAACGAAGATGGCTGTCATGGCAGCATGGGAGGAGACATCATTAGCTGGTTTTCACTTCAGTCCGAGGTTTTCCCATTTGTTGTTCAGAAATACTATGGTTTTCTTTGCATATTCAGCTCTTAGTTAAAACATTTGGGTTTTCAGTGTCTGAAGTGCAAATATATTCAGTCAGACTTAAGATCTAACAAGCACTATCGAATTTTACTTCTGTGAATACATTCTGCCTCAGTATGAAATTAGCACGTCAGATGTGAAGTGATCAGGCTGGTACAGGGAACGGGGAGAACACAGTCCTGGGAATATTTACTTTGGTGGCATTGTTGATGATGAACACTAAGGTGTAGGAAATATGTTTGCTCAAATATTTACCAGTCTGTTAAAATATGGTAAACAGGAAGAGACTTTTTCAGTTGAAACAGGAATACTGTGATACTGTAAGAAAACTACATTTTGGTTTGGCAAAGAGGTAAGTTCTAAACAACAAACTTTTCTGAAAGCGCATGACTTTTTTGCGTGATACAGGAGTCTGAACACTTTCATCATGAAGGCTTCTGCTTTATTAAGAACATAAGGAAAGAAATATCCATGTTTGGTAAATAGAAAAGTAACATTTTCTTGAGGAAAAGGCTTTGGCGAGAGGGGAAACATAGGAGAAGAAGAAATGCAAAGATTCAGACATTGTAGAAAGCAGTAGAGCAACTCTAACAGAGTAGCTGAATGGTAGTTCAATAATTGAAAAAAAAATTTACAATGTTTTCATCAGAGAAAAAGAAATTGCTGAAGAAATATATTAAATAATGGAGGGGGAGAGCCATCATAGGCATCCTGGAATGCTTAATTTGATGGTTTGGTAATTGACAAAGCTTTGTGTCAAAGGCAACATCAACTTAAGTTTTGCAAACTGTCTTCTCCCTTCCACTTTTACTAACAATCCATTAACAATCAGAAAGTGAAGTTCATTCTCATTTAGTTGCCTTTAAGTTGTACAGTTTCTTTTTGGATGGCAGTTCTTAATGCTATTGAGTTTCGCAACCCGTACTGGTACTCGTTCACATGCACAAGGCCCATGTGCTGCAGCGGAAGGTCACACACTCCCTTTCACTCTGCAGGAACAGCAGGTGATGGTACCAGCTGTTCGCATCCCTGTATTAGATGCCTGAATTTGAGCAGCTGTATGAGGCTGCTAATAAACTCTAACATGTAATGCAGTTCATATTTTGCCCACATTTCACTTGATCCTACTCAGCACCAGCCAGTATTTTTTTTAACATCTTTCAATGCCACCCATAAGATGCTCATTTCCTTTCTGTGGTGCTGGTCTCCACTCCTCTCCTATGGCGTGCCAGCCGGATGCTTGAAAAGTGTTCCAGTGTTACAGATTTGAAAAGGAAAGAGTACCAGAAAATGTGCAAATATACAGGGTTTAACAGAGCAGCAATAATCTCTCTAGCAAAAATGTTTTAAAATTTTAAAGTTTTAATACTGCAGCAAAAATAATCTATACTGATCTAAAGGTTGTACTTGTCCTTAAGCAATACTTGTTTTGGGTACAAACCTAGTTGTTTTGTTTGTTTGTTTTAGCAGAATGGGTCAGAAGTGCTTTCGTTCTGAGGAACCTCTACTTGCGGTCAGCTAGCTGAAGAGGCCTTGTTATGTGGATCTGCTATTAAAAGAAGGCTGCAGGGGTTTTTAATTCCACCTCGAATAATAAAAATGGCCTGGCCTTGAGTTTTGATATATCCACAGTTGATTTCAACTTGTGCTTTTTATTTAAAAAGCTTATTTGTGACCTGTTAGGACCCTCTGTTAAGCCAGTTAAATAAACGGTGGAAAGGTTGAAACTGCCTGTCTGCGCTTCCCAGAAAAGGGGAGGAGGGAGCCAAAGGAAGGATATTTACAGTTTTAAACCCTTTCAGCTCCTCTGTTCACCTCTTCCCCTTGCATCATTGATGTAGCTCCCATCTCCATCTCTGGAAGTACTCATAGTACCTAGAACTGAGAAATACCTTGGTTCCACTGACTGGCAACCAATGTGATGACAAAGCGTTCTTGCTAACGAGATCCTGAGAGGTGACCTTGATGTTTTGTGTTTTGTTGGTGTTTTTTGTTTCCCCCTATTGCTGTAGTCTTAAAAATGCACTTTGGAATCTAAGCCATACTGAGGTAGGGGCTGTGAAAAGCATATTTTAAAAATATGAAGATGGAGGTGGGGAAGGGAGTTTATTTGGTCCTTTGCTCAAAGGATCTCGGGGATCTTAGAAATTCAGCAAGAGCCAAGATAATTATCAGAAGTCAGGGGTTAAATATTTTATAAAATTATGAAAATAAAAGGACCTAGCTGTGCAGTTAGTATTGGAAGAGATAGCATGAAATCAGAAGTATATGGTAGAATATAGGAAGAATATAATTGTTAAAATAGTAAAGTGGCTTAGCTCAGAAGAAATAAAGCTAGCTTTTCATTAGATCCTATTCTTATTGCTCCACGACTCAACTCATTTTAGCTGGTCAGCGTTTTTAAATTTTAACTATCAGAAATCTAGAACTGATTTTCCTTGCTTCATTTGTGTTGCTTTTCTACAGCAAATATGGCACTTTTTTTTTTCCTGGATGAAGAATTGGCTCTCCCGTGGCAGATTAGAGCTGTAAAGTCCTAGTTTAGCATCTAGCCTTTTTTCAGACAGCCTTACAATTTCTTTCTAGACACCCAGTATTAATTGATTGAAACAGCCTCAGTTATTTTTAACTGCATGCTTCAGATTTTTATTTTTTTTTATTGTTCAGGTGTCTCTGTCAGCCGTAATGAAAGCAGTTGAAGTAAATAGCTGTATCAAGTGAAGTACCTCTTGTCCCCACAACTGCTTCCAAAATAAACCGAGAATAATGCTTTACACATTTTTGTCTCCTTTAACTCTAAAGGCAAGCAGGAGAGGAAGCATGGATTAACATGTAGTGATTTCTAGGAGCTGTTCTCTACTCGGATTCCTCTTTGCTTGGGCTGACTGACAGGGACAGGTGGCTCAAGTGCATCTGGAAATATATCACTGGCAAAATTTGGTCGGGTAAATATAGCAGGAACGGGTTGTCAGGGCAGGAGACAGATTGTTCTGGGAAAGGAAGTGCTGTCTGTCTGTTGTCTGAATAACAATTTCCTATATTTCTGAGACACCTCTTTCTTGCAGTGCAGCTAAGGTACCAGCAGGATTTGACATATTTGCTGTGTGTGTTGTTCCTATGTTCTTATGGTGGGAATATTACCAGAAATGGTAAAAGTGAGAGGAGTAGCTATAGAGAATTGATACCAATATATCCTGTAGTGTTCAAATAGTAGTAGCACACACTTTGTTCTAGCTTAAGCTCTTTTTGAAAATAGGCAGGGACATTAAATGTGAAAAGTAACTCCCAGAGTTTCATGATGTGGTAATACAGAAGAACGCTGACGTTTGCTTTGGTGCAAAATTTTCTAGCCCACATGGTCCCAGGAAAAAAAAAAAGGAAAAAAGACCAAAAACCCTCAAACAAAAAAAAAACCCTTGAAAACAGACTGAACGCCAATATTCTAAAATTCTTTTCTTTTGTTGGTAGTTGATACGTAGAAGATGAGCAGGGGTAGAAAAAGCCAATTACAAGGCTTTCCTCCAGCAAAAGCTGATTGGCACAGCGATAAAGCTTCTTGAACCATTGTGATATTGATTCAAGTCTCAACAAAGATTGTATCTTTTGTGGAGAAAATTGAAATAGCAGTGTTAGAGTGGCCTACAGAAGTCTATGTAAGCACAGGAGAGTGCAGGCTATATTTTATACAGAAAGGCATAATCATGGGCAAGGACAATTAAAATCTTAACAGATGCAAGCAGTAGAAAATGGAACAGTAAATTATAGACTTTCTGAAATTTATCAGGGGAAGTTGGAGATGACTACGTGTTGGAGGGGGAAAAAGAAAACCCCAAACCCCAGTTAAACATCAGTAATAGCTGCCTATGCTTTCTCCCTCTCCATAAAGCATCGAATAACTTCATCTGTACCATTTGCAGCATGTTCTTGACTCAGTGGGCTGTTTTATTCAACTGCTTGCTCAAGAATGTATAGAAGGTGGAACCCCTGACAATTTCGTGCCCGGTAGCTGCCTGCACTTAGTTACTGACTCTGCAGCTTGTCTTGAGCGGTTGTGCACTGCTTTGCACCGTAGACAGCTCTCGGTCTGCTGCCCTGTGCTGTGGCTGTGGCTGTGGCTGTGATGGGGTTAGCAACCAACAGGTGCACAGCATACCGCACAAATGTGGAGGCACAGAATTTGTGTCCAAGGGCATTGGGGCTAAGTAACTGTAGTTGTAAAAAGTGTTAGGTGAATGCTAACATTTTCACTGAGCAATGAGTCTGTTCTAAAATCTGCCCCAGAAACTTCCACATAATAAGCTTCAATTTTTATCCTCAGAAGTCTGAAGAGCTACACTGATGTTGGAATTTTCTTTGCCGTATAGGAAAAAATCAGTAGTTTGCTAGAGGATGCAACTGATTCAGATTAGAGGCTGTCCAAAAACTTTCCGTAGTTAGAAGCAGTAGGATAAGACAGGGTATTCTGTGCCTTTTGAGTAAAACCTGCATGACTAAGTAGAGAAAACTGTTTTGTCAATGTACAATGTTCATCAAAAATATTTGTAAGCCCTCAGGATTACTTCATTATTTCTTCTGATTGCACCAGGTCCAAATACTGTGCTGCTTGTCATGACTTATGTAGCCATAAAACCTCACCCTCTCTCATTCACAGAGCCGACTCAAGACTTGTTACTCCATTTACTAGCTGTGTTACATTGCACACTGACTTGCCTAGGCCTCTTGCAATATGAACCTCAGCACAAGGAATAGTATGTTTAAAAAAAAAAAAAAAGTCTGCGCTCAACTTATTGTCGCACTGTTGCGTGCATGCATGCCTCTCATCCCACGTGTTTCAGCTTCCAGAAACTGAGATTTGAATTCTGCCCCTTAGAAGTCTCTGTTTCTCTTCAGTCTTCCCAGATGCTGTTCCTCCAAACCCTTTTAGTCTCGTTCTTTATTCCATTTTATTTTTCCTTTGCCTAGCTCACCCTGGAATAAAACTGAAAGGGCTGAACTTCATGTTGCAGGTGAAATTTCATGTCAAGGACACCTGTGTTGTCTGATCATCTGGTGCTGGTAAACTGTTGTTTGTTTTTCTGTGCATCAGCTGTCAGTATGTATGGCAACAAACTACTTTTTAGTCAGGTATCTAGCAACAGAAATTAAATCATGCATAAAATATATTCAGAATATATTATCTTTGGTTATGTGTCTACCAGCATTTAATAAAAGGATGTTGTTCCTTTCCCCAACATTTGTATTTTGTTTTAAAATGGCAGAGTTCTGCTGTGAACTAAAGGCAAGAAGCTGAGATTGTCTACAGTGCATTAAAAGTGTATTAAAAGAATCAGACTGTGATATTAAAAAGAATTGCAGTTACTTAAATTTGAAAGAAATCTAGAAGGACCAAAGCACAAGGAGATTATTTGTAAAGGGCTTTGAAATTGTAAAGTATTATGTGCAATGAAATATGGAGTAGTATTGGGAGGCATACAAGAGGGGTGTTAGTTTGAATAAGCGTAAGAAATGGGGTATCAGTGTATTAGAGTTTAAATTTCCCACAAACACTTAATGTTTCTGAACCTGAAGAGATGTGAGCAGAAAGCCCAAGTGTTTCTGGTCTATGAAAAGTAATCCATTTTCTTCGACTTGTTAATGAGCAAGATGTCTGAATGTCTTTAAAGCAGTAGAAAATGTACAGGTTTCTGTTGCTTATTTTTAGTCATTACATACCACTTACATGGAGTGCTTTGCAACATGGTAAGGGAACCAAATGTGGATTAGAAGTTGAAGCAGGAAGAATAATAGTAACTTGTGCTAGCTGAAATCGGAAGGAAGGTAGAGAGAAAAGGATGCGATAATAAGTGAAAACCAGAAAAATGCTCAGAGACTGCAATTCTGGAACAATTATAGAAGTTTTTGGAGCTGTTGCTGTGAGGAAAGTGACTAGAATAGTTAAAACTCTTCTACCGGAGCTTTTTCTGCAGGGATTTCTTCTGGGACTGCTGTTCCACAGTAAGAATGGCTTTGCTGTGGATGTTGTCTGCATGATGATTTGTTCAGGATGGCTGTAGAATTACATGTAACTCTGATCTAGCTGTGTTGATAGGTGTTGTCATGTAAATAGGAAGCACTTAATCTCCGTAAGTATAACTATTTTGCATTCTACAAGTCAGTTGTAACTGCCTAGGTAATACTGAAAGCTTATGGTATTTAAGCCTTATTTACTGGCAGTAAATGTTGAATTGTTAACCTCTTATAATCTTGGCTGTTTAATTGTATGAAGAAGGTAGTTGTTTCATTTGGAATTGTTAAACTGTTTTAGCTACTAATTCTGGGATAAGAACACACATAATAAGATGATGAGAGGAGCAAACAAGGCCATGTAGGTATGTAGAATCTAAGTGGGAGCATAGTTACTTTGTTCTTGACCTCCTCTTGAATACCTTTGAGGTGGTAAGCTGTATGGGAATGGAGATGATCATTGCATTTGTGAGATACCTTATTGTCTGGTATTTTCTGAGCTGATATTCCACTTAATGAAAATCATCTGAAGTATTAGCTTCATTTAATCTTTCAGTCTGAGGCCAAAAAACTTGAACTGCACAGAACTTTATTAGCTACAACAGGCTATTGTAAAATATTTATGCTCCAACCTTATTTTTGTATTTGAGAGAAGAATCACTTATGCTTAGAGATAGAAAAAGCAATGAAAGCAAGGCAAAACTTGGGACCAGGACATAGAGCTTTCAAGTGTATGCTATGCATGCATAGCTGAAGTTTTATACCTGCAGAAGCTGCCTGAGTTTCTTGTAGTGCACAAACAGCACTTAGTGCCAAATGTAAATGCCACAGAAGCTGCTTTACGAAAAGAGCATGCTTTTCCAAATTTTTTTTTAGCTTTGTCTTCCATGGCTCATATTCACTTTTTCTCTTTTGCTGTTACTTTCTGTTTATGCTTTTTTTTTTTTCCCCCTTGTCTTTTCCCATGTAAGCCCATTAAGACTCTAATCTTTCTGTGTCAAATTTACAACTAATGTAACTTTTCAATAGGAAAACCCCTGTATTTGTCTGACATAGTTCTTCTCTCTTCCTGTTCTTTATGTCCCTTTGCACAGTCAGCACTGAGTTTTTGTTGGGCTTAATATGAAGGGGCTTACAAAGGCAGGTGCTTCTGGATTTGAATTTATGAGACTTCCAGACATG
>VZSZ01012041.1:30368-52638 GCA_013398815.1 Ibidorhyncha struthersii
CCCCCCCGACTACTTCTGCAATGCTCTGTAGTCTGTAATAGGTTGAGTTGTAACATTCATTAAACCATTCCTCGCATTCCCTGCTTTGAAAGCTTATCAGGACTGCTTTGATTTAGTTATCTGGAACAAAAAAAAGCCGTTTGTGAAGGTTGGAATGGAGCTCTGGAGCAATAATATATCAGAGATCAGATTCAGGTCCCAGTTGTATTATTCCTAGGGATTTATTTGCCTGTGTACACACAGGAGCAGAGTGGTGTGTATGGAAGGCTTGCAGGAATGCAAATTGGACACATTTTGTTGGGACCTGTAGGGGATTTTCACTGCTTCATAATTTTTCAAAGGTTTGTTGTACATCAGGCAGCCACTGCCTCTTCTTTAAACCTTTAAATCCCCCCTCTTTTTCCTGTTCTAAAGGTCAGATTTTTTGACAACTGTGTGCAGGAACAAGATTTGTTAAATCCCTTCATTTTTATTCATACAAATATCGGTGTTTAGTGAGCAAGAGTCACCCCAGGATTCAGAGGCACATAAAGCTCAGTACAAGCCTTCTGAACCTAAATTCACTTCAGAGATGCATCTCTCTGGGACTGAACCTGCCATCTGAATATTAACCCTTGGCACTGCACGGGGAGCGCAGGGTAGAACTTGCAACTCTTTGTGTCATTGAGTGGGCTGGCTTCACAGGGTGGCTGGTGTCCTCACAGCTGTGGAGCCGTGTCCTGAATCTTGTCCTGGGTGCTTCCTGGGCATAGGGCTCAAGGCTGAAGAGCTGTCGTATCTGGAGATACCACATTTACTCATCTAGCACTAGTCCTTTCTGGTGAGACAGCAAAGTACTTCATTTTGAGCCTGTTCTGATCCAGTCAATGAAGTAACGGAGTCCCCAGTGTTAAATCCTCTTGAAGCTATTTTTAGTTCAGTTTTATACAGTTATATGCAACTCAGCTTTGAAAAAGCTATGTGATGTGCTGGTGATCTTTTGGATGTGAATGAAAACTAGGTATCCCCTTTCTTTAGGGATGACTGGCAGTGATTTGCTCCCTGGAGAGCTAATCCTAGGCATCGTTCAGTACTGAGCCTAGCTGTGAAGTCCTCATCCTTGTCTGCCTTCAATGTGGGTGAAGGGAAAAGGTTTAGGAGAGGGAAGTTCCTTCTTTTACCCAGAATAGCTTCTGTTGACTAAGGCAGTTGACAGATGAGATCTGGCAAGTCATGCTGTGGCGGTTTATACAATGTAGTAAACCATTCCGTTGAGCAAAATGTTACACTGGCAGGGTGGAGTTTTTGTTGTATAATTATCCATAGCAAAGATTTGTGTCAAAGTAGGGATAATGGTCAGGGGTTGTGCCTTTTGTCATCTGCTGGACTTCATACTGAGGTGGCTGTGGAGTGGCCATATGTTTCCTTTAAGTCTCCTCTAGGGGTTGATAATTTTGGAGGGAGGTGGATCAGACAGCTGCAAACGCTGGGCTGGGTAGAATCTTGACTGCTTATTTCATCACAGCAGGATTCTCCAGAGCTAGTCTATCTGCTCCTCAAGCTTACCTGTGCTGTTTACGTCTGTCAGTACATCTGTGCTAGTTATGAATAAGAGCCATGTTCCCTAACCATTGTCACTGTATTTATATAAATATATGGTATGGATTCTTAAATGTGTAGAAGTCATTCTGCTTACGTAGCATGTTTTATGTAGATTTATGTACAAAGCAGTTCTGTTAACTTTTGTCATGCTAAATTTTGCCAGTATAATATACATCCTCAGACAGTGCAGCTATGCAGTTTATTCAGAACCTGGATCTTACACTTCCTTTCCATCACAGCTAGCAACACAGCGTACATAACTTCAAGGATGCTTCTGTGGGCATTTTGTGTATTGATGCAAAAGTATGGGGTGAGGAAGAGGGTTGTCAGAGCCAGTTTCATGTCTTATCACGTTTGCTGGATTTAATGCAGCTGAGATACCAGAAATGGTTAGACTATGGTTTGGTGTTAGGAAAAATAAAGGAAAATGTTAAATGTTTTAGCACAGATCGCTGTCAGCTTGCTTTAATATTGACGTCTTTAATTTTCTTTTTTTTTTTTCTTAGCTATTGCAAAGACATCCCTCTGGAGATGCTCTGCAGCTAGCCAAGAGTTTATGGACTGCCTTAGATGTAAATTGGCTAAGTAGGTACAGACTTAGCTGGTTGCTTCTTGCAAAGTTCTCAGCCTCATGATGAGAGCAGCGAACAGTAGTTTTAGAGCCCTAGGGACTGACCTCTGAGGCTGTGCCTGCTCGCTCCTGTTTAGAAGAAGGTCTTGGTTCTGGCTGGCCTGAATGCTAAAATACTATTTCGTTCTTGAGCTTGGTGTTCTGAAGCAGAAAGGTGTGATGGTCCAAAGTATTTTAGTATGCTGTCTGCTAGCCAAGTAAGGTCCACTTAAAGGCTGGCTAATGAAGAACTATTTTGGCAACCACTTGCAATAATATGTTAACTCATCACCTCTCCAGTGCAAATGGTTTTTGGCTACTAAGTGAAAAAATGCGGTGGGCAAGGATGACTTGAGCTTGACACCAGCAAAGGGAAGCTTGCGTAGTGACTGTGCTGCTGTGTTTATACCCCTCCGTCTTAGAGTGGGTAAAGCCTACGTTGGGCTCCATATTGTCCAGTATAAGAAGGGTTCGGTATGGGGGCTGAAGAAAAGAACATAGTCTGCTTTCTCAAAATAACAAGACAGCTAACACCACCTTGGAAAAAGACCTGCTCTGTGGAGGAAGTGTGTTCAACAGCATTGCTAGAATAGCTGAGTGGACTGTAATGGAATCTGTTGAAGATTAACCTTAGTGCTTTATAGATGAGCCAGACCTTCATAAGGGTTTGACCCGAGCAGCAATTTTAAACATAAGGTCGTGGTTAATCAGTCAGAATGAGAGGGAAGGGAAGAGTAAAGTGCATAAAACTTGTCCTTCTTGGTGACTGAATTAAGAGACTTTGGTATCTCAGAGGCTATTCAATTTTTCTTTTCAATGATCAATTTAAATGTGTTCCACCCAACTTTTTGGAGCCTCGGAAAAATGGTAGGGAAGGGCATTTGATGAGCATTAAATAACAGCTAACTAAAAAGGCATGAATAAAATTAAAACAAAACAAGAGGTATTTGCCTTTTGTGTAGATAACCTGGCCATCAGTGTCTTGATTGTGCTGATAATACAGGCCAGATGTGACTTGAAATAAGCCATGAGAGAGAGAAATTTCTACGTGGATAATAAGCTGTCTGGAAGCATAAAGGATTAATCTGTTAATTTGTTAGGAAGTGGGATGCAATTTATCTCCATGAGTATTTATTTATCTCTCTTGAGTAACTTTTGCCTGTTGTCTCTGTTGGAAAATGTTTGGGATGACAACTCCACCCATAGGCTCTTGAAAGACCAATGGGAATGTTTCCTTGGTGTTTGAGTAGCGATGGAGGTGGCTGACAGCTACCTGACCCGACTCATCTCCAGCTTCATCCTGGTCACTTCTCTTACGTGTTTGGAGATGACTTATATCTATTGAAGGCGTTTGAAGGACATCTTGTCATTTTCTCTTCCTTTTTGAAATTTCAATCACATTGATGGATCCTTTCTATTGTTAGTAATACATGTCTGTAAAGAAGAATGTGGTGTGCAGTCACTGTGTAAATTGCTGCTTAAAGGATGATGTTCTAGGATACATAGGCTGGTAAATGATCAGGTGTAGAAAGGATAGTAGTGAATTTTCTTTTAAGCCACCCATGTAACACTGAAGGTTACACGTTTAAAGGTTTGAGGTTTGGTGTGGATGGTTTTTGCCTTTTGTTTGTTTGTTTTTTTGTTTCTTTGATTGTTTAGGCTTTTTAGTATCTGAAAATTTGGTTTCTATACATAAATCAAATGATTGGAATGATAGCGTAATTCTGCTGCTGCTCATGTTACCAGAAACAGAGACAAAGGTGCAATTCTTGTGTCTGTGTGGGCTTTGAAGTGACTTGTGGCTGAGAGCAGAGTGGTAGTTATTTGGGATGAAATGTCATTATCTGTAACCTGGACTGGAAGGAGCAAAAGATTGCAAGTCTCCCTGTGACTTGGGGCAAATGGCAGTGATTAATAGAAGTCATTACAATGGCCTGCCTTGAAAAGGCTGGTTAGGAGCTGTAAATCTGGCCAGTTAATGGCACTTTAAACAGGGAATGACAAGTTTGGCTTACGCCTGGTGTGAAAGAGGGTGCAACTGTTGTCCTGCTTCAACAGCTTTCAACAATATGCTGGGTGGATGGAGGGTCCCAGGCAAATGTAATTAATCAGGTATGGGGTCTCTGAAGTGTTGACAGAACTATTGTGTAGGATACAAAACCAGCTTCTGAACTGCAGCTGCTGTATTAACTTTGACCAGTAGGGTTTGCAACAGGCTGAATGGGAATTGCTTGGCAATTGCTCTGCTGCATGGGTTTTTGGTGGTAGTATACGTCAGAATGGTAGTAATTCTGATTGTGGCTGATGAAGCAGTGGTGAAACAGGATCTCTGTTCTTCTGTAGCACGTTTTAACCTTAGCGTGTGTACTGTTGGCTGCTTCCCTGTATTAGAAAGGAGATATGGCTGTTTGCTGTGTTGTATTAACAGAGCAGTGCATCCCCTGCTTCTCGATGGCACTTGTATTTCATCTGCTGGTGGTTATAGCAAAAATAAATTCCAGCATTCACGGAGGCTCATAATTTCTAGCGTAACCAAATCTGGCTGCATCATTCTTTGTCTTTGGTCATGTTGAGAGTCTTCTCTCACAACTTTTAGTTTAATCCCTTGGTTTTAGAATGGTTGGTGGTATCTGTTTGAGCAGTCAGTATTTGGGATAGCAAGCATGGAATTTTTCCGGCAGATTACTTGGTGACAGGTTTTGTTTTTTACCTTGATATGATGGAGTTAGACTTGGTGGTAAGGAGAAGCACTCAACCGGCTACCTGGAGAATTACCTTTTTTTACAGAAAAGGGGCAGTTTCCTGTTTAAAATTTGGCATTTAAATTTTTGAAGGTTATGTATGAGCCACCATGGAGAGGGGGCTCATACAGAAAGAGAAAGTTTTAAACAGAAGGCTAGGATTTAGTTGGTTTCTTCTGTGACAAGAAATTGACTATGTCCTCCGTGAATGTGTAGGGTATCCATTATAGAATGGGTTTCTGAGAATTTGTCAGTAAGCTTTACACTGAAATTAATTAAAAATGGAGGTGTAGGGATTTTGTCTTGAGCTGAGTTGAGTTTTAATAGAAGATGACTTTTTCGGACTTGGGAATAGGGAATCTAGCTGGCCTAGGCACAAATGACAAAAGTAGGTTTTAATAAAGAAGTTGTGTGTTAGTGAGCTGGAACTTCTTCAGCCCCAGGTGTGGACAGTTACAGCAGTGGAGGTAACCGTCATTCTTCCTGTGCAGCTGACTTCTATGCAGAAATTTCAAGTTGGTGTAAAGGACTTTGGATATGCCCACTAACAAGATATTTAGGTGAATTGAAAATTAGATTAATGGGAACTGGAAGTCTGTCTCTTAAATTTCACATTTGAGAAAGTTAGGCTGAAGACACCAACATGTAATGCATTGAGAGACAAAGTTGAAAAATACAGTAATATTGTATAACTGGTTGTAACTCATATTTAGTTATGAGATTTTTGTGAACAGTAATAATTTCATAATATTGCAATATAGCAAATTGTCCTGCTCTTAACTCTGCCTCTAATTAACCTTTTCTAACCCAGGAAATTATCTTAGTATACAAAAGTTGATTAAACTAATCTTCAGGAATTGCCAATAATGCAGTCATGTGATGTGGTGAATGGAATGTGGCAAATAGCTGATTGGTTGCTATGAGGGGCATTGGTTATGTGCCCTGTGCCTCCAAAAATTAGACAGCCCTATTAAAACAGTCATGCGTTAAATAACACATCACCAGGTCCCTTTGTGTTTCTTTATTCTCATCAGGTGTCGGAAACCATTAGGATCAAAGTTTTCCTTTTCAGTTAGATAATAGGCATTATGGAGTGGAGGAGAGAGAGGAGAGGCTGAGGCCAGCAGTCCTGGAACTGATTAAGGGTACCTTCCTAATTTAATTTTTTTTGCTAGGCAAAATCTGTGGCTTGCCTATGTGCAGCCAGAAGGCAACAGAATTAAGTTTTCATTCTAGTCTTGTGGTGTCAATAAGTTGTTTTCTAGCACTGAACGTGTATTGGTAGGCAGACTAAATAAATGAAGGGTAAAGTGTGAGATGAAGGACAATATGTAAAAGTAAAGATGAGTATGTACTTTTGCCCCCAAATTAGAATTCTACAGGTGTTGTTTTTTCCACTCTTCCTTGAGTTTTTAAAGATTATTGGTAAATTAGATGTTCAAATGCAAGTCATGCAGAGGGTGCTGCAATAATGTGTTTATTTATGCATGAAAATACCCAGTTTTCTGTTATCTTTGCACTATTATTGTATTGTGTGCAAGTAATTCCCCCCACCCCGAACCCCTTCTGTAAGCAATCGCTTTACTTCCTGGTAAAAATTTATCTATACTCTAAATGTTAATTTGTTTTAAGGGAGAAGGTGAATTTAAAGCACAGCAGCTTTTCTGCATAATACCATGTATAGATTACCTTTCTCCTGTTTATCATAGTCCATTTTGAATGTTAGTATTGAATAATAATGTGTAAACAAAATCCTAATGAATGTCTCATTCTTATTCATTAGGTTGTATCCCTTCCTCTCCCTTAGAGAAGAGATGGTGGAGTAGGTATTGGTGGGTCATCAAATTGTACACTAATGCTTTCTTCTGATGTCCACTGTGTTTGTGGACAGGACTGAAGGCCTCCTTTTCTTGAATACGTAGAGGGATTTAACTAGTACTGGGAAATGGATATTCTTCTACTTCTCCCCCATACATCCAAGCAGTTCTTCTTAGTATTATTGCTCTGATGTTTAGGACTAGTTATTGCTCATAGCATGGTTCAGCTATGAGGCTAGGCTCATAGGCTAATGGGAGCAGAGTAATTGGAGAGCAATTTGACAGTCCCTATTTTTTGTTATTGGGGGATGTACTTGGATAAAAGGAATGCACATGGAGTGGGTAGGGAATTTTTTTTTTTTTTTGCTAGCTTTTTTGTTTGAAGTAATTACTTAAACTGTGAGGCAGTTCTTATCCTTACGAAAACAATTATTCCTCCAGGAATAGAACTCCTGTGTTTTCACTCTGAATTGACCGAGTCTTTGCCAGGGCACTGCGAAATATCATGGATGCTCTTGGAGGGAGGGACTATACAGTGAAAGAGTTCATCTGCTGGGAAAGAATATTCATGTGCTACTCAAGTTATGGAGTTGCGATCAGTCTCCAATATAGTGGAGACCATTTGTTCTCAAAGTGTTGATTATAGTACATTGACAGTCTGCAAAGCCCCAGATCCTCGTTTGCAATGGATGCAGAACAGTATTCAACAGTGATTTCAATGAAAATAGTTCACAGGAATCTGGTGACTAATTGAACGCTATTGATTAAATTAATGTGTGAGCTACTGCTTTAATGTATTTATTTTAATATTATTATTTGTGCTTTGGTAGTTCTGAGAAGCTCCAAGTATGGTTAGGCCAGTTGTTGTGAAGCGTTGAGCACGCATAAATGTTTCGGTTAAAAGTGGCACAGAGCGGGAGAGAGGAAGCATTCCTGCCACTTTACAGATGGGGGATTGAAGCACAGAATTAACCTTCTTGGGTTCCTTAGGAACTCTGTTGTGCACAGCCTGAGGACTTATATCTGTGCTCCTTGTGGATCTAATCTGGTGTCAAACGGCAGAGCTAGCTTTTTATACATACCATGCTGAAGTAAGTTGAAATGAGAAGGGATTTCCTTAATGGCAGTTTTTGCTTTTCACTTTCATTTTATGTTTTAACTTAGCTAAACAGAGAGCTAAGAATAGGAGATTAAAAATGAAATTCAGACATGCATGCTTCTCCACTCTCTTTTTTCCCTGAGATTGTAATTTGCTTCTTGTAGAGAAAGGAACTGGGAGACAGTTGTGGGAAGTGGAATTTAGTAACTTTTTTGGAATATTGGCTAGAAAGCCTTTAATAATCTTCGTACTCCCAGTGGCATCAAGTCTTCATGGCAATGTGGATTTGCACTCAGTCACTTCTATCCTAAAATATTTCTGTTGTAACGGACAGTTATTATTCTGTATTGTATTGTGGTGGACTGTACTGAATTTTTCTGAGCCTTTTGTACTGTTGAGCATGACTTGTTGGTACAGCTCTGTGAATGCACAGTGCTGGAGAAGCAAGTCTCTAAGGACTTGAGCTCCTAAGCAGATAGATAGAGAAGTAACAGTTCTTTTGTAGACTTTCTCTGCCTTTGAAGTGGAGATGTGAATGGTGGAAATTTCTTTATTATTAGCAGGTTTGGGGCACCATCCTTTTTTAGTCATTGGGCATGTTAATCAAAGAAGGAAATGAAGTAGTTCTCGTGGCTGGAAGATGAAGACTGGACTCTGCAACAGCTGTGGCTTCTGGAGTCATTTCCTGCTGTCAGGCTCGTGCTCTGTATTAGAAGATGACAGCACTGGGCAAACTTGACTCATGAGCTAAAAAAAATCTAAGGTCATCCTGGCATAGACTTTTTGCAGTTGTGGTGGGAAGGGAAGTTTTGTGGAGCTTTGACATTATTACCGATTAACTTAGTACTGGAATGGCTGGACCTGTTTTATTGGGGGCATGTTACTGGTTTTGAAGTGATCAGTGTGAGCTAGAAATAGCACGATGTAATACTTCATCCGCATTTGCTCAGCACTGCCTTGGGGCTGCGGACTCACTGAGAGAACATTGTCTTGACAAGATGGCTGTGTCTTCTTCCCACTAGATGAGCATGTGAGATGACTTGTATGGAGCCCTACCTGGCAAAGACAAAACCAAAACACAGCATATAAGATGCTGGAAGCTAAATGACTTTTCATTCATTGATTCATATGCAGGCAAAGTCGGGGAAGAGGTGGCTAAAAAAACCCAAACAGATGCACGTGCAAGATTTAAATTTCAGGGCTACCTTCTGAACCTCCAAAACCACAGGTATAAATGAAAATTCTGTCTCAGCTACTCAGTAGCCTCTAAAGTGAATGATACCACTTTGTTTCAGCTATCATTTTTCAGTTGATATATTGCACTTGGTGTAAAAATTAAAGCGTGTTTGGTGAGAGACTAGTCTTATTTCAAGAATGATTCCTTGCTTCATCTCTGGATAAATCCAGAGACTTTGTAGTGGGAATTCTGGCTCAAGGTGGTCATTCTTTCTCCTTGTTTTTTTACTTCATCTGAGTCTGCAGAGGACTCTTGATCCTTGGACTGGTTGTTCAGCATTTTTGACCTTAATCAGTTACGCACAGAAACGGTGGCCGGGGGTGTTTTTTGCAGTTAGTGGTGTTCTCACTGGCCTGTTCCTACCAAGTGTTTGCAGAGATGATAGCAGCTTTGTCATAAACAGTAAACTTGTCTTCCAGTAACGCGGACATGCATTTGTTAGGCTTCGGAGACTGGTGCCTAGCTTGGACTCTAATCATATCTGGTTGTCAAGAGAAGGCTCTATCTGATTTCTGCGCCTGATCAGTCACTGACTGATATGACAGCCCATGTGTCTGAAGTGTTGAGCAGCAGGTAAGTGCTGACACTTTGATTGGACAGGCCACAGTTTGGGGATTGACAGCAATGTCTGCAATGACGTTGGAAGAGCAGCCAAGAATTTACTTTCAGTGGACAAATGGGATTAGTTACTATGTTTAGCTGACATTAAGCTATAAATTATCTGAAAGGTGGAAAGAGATTCCGCTCAGAGTTCATGTACAATTTCCATTTACTAATCTGGTTGCACTGGGTCTGAATGTTTACAAGGGTCTTCTGTACCATGTTGTATATGTTTTCGATGGATGTTCTTAGTACTTAATTTGTTACACCATCCAAAGAACCCGGTTAGAATTGAGGCCTGGTCATCCCAGGTGCTGTGAAAAGACATAAATTCTTGCCCTGAGGACCTTAACGTTATATTGCCCTTATTCTGGAAGTAGTCAGGTATTTGCTTAAAATTAGGCTGATGAGCATTTATGTTGGTGGAGTTTCTGTTCAATGAGAATTTAATGTTTACTGGGTGTTTCATCTAATTCTTCTGTCTCTGGGATATTTGCACCCACACATTTCTTACGGTAATTCTTAGGGTTTTTTTCAGAAGTGAAAAACAGTCTGCCTTGTTCAACTCTGTTGAGAAGATGGGTGGCTATTGGCGCCGTGTAAGCCTCTGAGGTGTTAGATACCTGCTTGTAAGAAGTTCTCAGAACTGAGTCACTCTATATGTTTGTGCAATACCAGCTTCAGCAGTCATCAGCTTGAATTTTAGGGTTTTTTTGTTCCTAATATTCAGCCTCCTTCCTCAGCAGAAGTAAGTCATTATCTATTCTTTTAAGATAAAGGTATGTAAAAGAAGTATAGCAGAGCTGACGTCTTGTAGGTGTTCAAAGAGTTGGCCTTCAGGGAGGTGTTGATCACAGTTCCTAAATGACGACGACTTTCTTTTTCAGGTCATAAATAGACTTTTAATTCACCTTTATGCAATTCACAATTGTAGGTTTTGTTTTTTTCCTGTCTAATAGGTTATATTTAATT
This sequence comes from Ibidorhyncha struthersii, assembly GCA_013398815.1. NCBI lineage: Eukaryota > Metazoa > Chordata > Aves > Charadriiformes > Charadriidae > Ibidorhyncha > Ibidorhyncha struthersii. Next base: position 41,026 of record VZSZ01012041.1, read on the forward strand.
CATTTAAGTGACCTCAGTCAGTAAAGTTTGCTGGTATTCCTTTTAAAATTTTGTTTATTTGTCCCTAACGAGCTCTGACAGAAAGTAGAGGGAAGATATTCCAGTCTGTGAAGAATGGGCAGTAAATATAAAATAACTGTTAGCTTTACTAAAAAAGGTGTTTCATTAATTCATTTCTACTTATTGCTGTTTGTAGCAGCAAGCTGTCTAGTGATTTGGTGCATTAAAATGTCGTACAAATTTTGCTCTTAAGCTGTTGTGTATGGCTAATTTGTCAATTGTCTAGTAATTGTGCAGCCACGATTCCTGTTTGAAGTGAACCTTAGGAGAAGAAATTCAATGTACAAGCTCTACAAGCTTTGCTGGCTGGCCTTTTTTGTTGCAAAAGTTTTGCAGCTGAAAAGGGAAAAGTTTCGATGACCACTGTTTTACAGCTGCCAACTACTTTGCACACACGATGTTTTTGGGGTGGCTGGGCAGCTGATTTTCTCTTAGTGTTTTCTTTTGTTGCCACTTTTTCTCTGTTGCGCTTGTTCTTACTATTTGTCATCTGGATTTAATTTGGTGTGTGCATTGTGAAGAATGCCCCTTATTTGAGTTAGGATCCTTGAGGAGAAGTCTCATGGAGCAACTGAGTAGGAAAGGAAGGAAAAGAGGCTGGTTGTGCTTACAGTGCACAGGGGGCAATTCCTCGCTGTATGACTTTTGATGTATCTGTACTCATAGTGCTAGTGAAAATTTATTTCGGGAAGAGTCCATTATTGAACTAATTTAAAATGGGCATGTTTCAGGGTGCAACAATTGTAATTCTGGTGTTGGTGTAGCAAATTTTATAGAGATTTTTTGATACATTGTCTGACTAGTGTGGTATTCAAAGTACCACAAATTGTTGAGAGAGGTTGGAATTTTTCATTCAGTTCTTTTCAGTTACTGGTTTCCTAAACCTTTAGTTATTCAGACAGACATGAAATTAGAAATGACCAGCATACGTATTCCCTTTATATTTTTTCCTGTGCAGAACCTAGTGATTCTATCTAGAGAGAGGTAAAATCTCAGATCCCAGAGCCTGGGTTTACACATCTCCACAGGTTTAAAGAAGTATTTACTTTCAAGCCTCAAGCGAATATTGCCATAAATAGAAGAGTGGAAGGCTAGACTAATTATTCACACTGTAGAGTTACTTGTATGCATTTATTAGCTGTATCAAGGGTTTTCAATACTTTGACTTGGTGACTTTCTGATTTCTTGAAGCTGACTTCCTTTTCCACATGAAATCCTTTGAATTGTTGTTATTTTTCTCAGTTCCACATGTAACTTGCCATCTGTCATAAAGGGTGCTAACAATATACTGCAGTCTGTTAGTTGTTTGACTTTTGTATGTGTGTTCCTTTCCCAGTTGGTGATGTCTTCTGTTTCTTTTGAGAGAAGTTGGTACTGCCAAACTTACTTTGGAAAAACGGGTGAGAAACCTTTTCTGTGAGGTAGCGTTTTGGCAGGGAGGTGAACCAGACTTCATTATTTTGTCTTTTTTTTTTTTGAGTTCTAGCATAAGAGTGCAATGCAGTCATTTCATGCATGACCATTTAAAAGGACTCTGAAATTTAGACAACTGCAGGCATAAGAGGCAAGTATTTTTTCACTGAGTCAGCTTTTCTTTGCAAACATTTTTCACTTGGACTAACAGCCTTGTGGATATCAGCTCAAAGCAGTAGATGGGACTTACTGTGCAAGTGATAAATTTCATAAATGTTTCCTGTTGTCCCTCTACTTAGGAATCACTTGATTATTAAAAAAAAAAAAGTGGATGAAGACTTCTTCATGCACTTCCAGTTTCACCCACTACCTCGTGCTGGCAGTAAATAGCCTGCAAAAAATTGTCATTTGATGGGGGATTGTTTTTCTGTTTATTGGAGGTGACATGAGCAGTGGGGCAGCGGCAAAGAGGCCGTGTTGCCATTGCTAAATATACATCCCTGACAGTTTGATAATAGGTTCCAGGAAGTTCAGTGGAAAATTAAAACAAAGCAACATTTATAGCTGATTGAACTTGAAAAGCAGTTTTCATGTTGAATGGCAAATATGTGGACTTCAGCATTCCAGGAGACTGATGCAGCTCCACTGGATGGGCCTGACCTTGTGTGCAGAATGGACTGTGGACACAGCAGCAGGCAGAATGGCTTCATCTATAGAGGACTTCATGGGGAGGAAAAATTTGCTATCGTGCACAGAAATAGTTCTCACATACGCCTATATTTATACAGTGTCCACAGGTCTGAATAGCATCTTTCGTATGAGGGTTTTGCAGCCTGTTAGCACTACAAGAATGTCTGGTACTGGGACTGTCTTTGTCCCTGCCAAAGTGCTAAAAATACCCTGCCATCTACCCCCCTTCTGAAGCTGTAAGCAGAGTTTGCATTTATTGGTTTTGTAAAATAATGTGAAAGTTACAGATTGTGTTGTCGGCAGTTGTAGGGGAGTTTGAGTGCAGAGGGCTCTATTTTCAATGTCTTGCTTTCTACATTTAAAAGAAATCCCCCATAAACCCTAAAAACCCAGAAAACAAACAACTTCAAAGGTATTCTGTTATTTTTTGTTTATGAAGACCAAACACTTCTAGAAATGAAACTTAATAGGTAGAAGAAAACTAGTTTCTTGCTCACAACTTTGTGTCAGCTAAGTTACCAGAGTTACAGCTTTCGCAGCTCAAAAAGCAAACTGCAGGCTGGATGGCTATGTTTCACTGAAACACATCTTCTAAAAGTAGGCTTGATGAAGACTGCCTTGTTTAAGAGAGCCCAGAAATAGAATTTTTAAGTGAGCTACTACAGCCTTTGAGTATGTATTTCAGATTGGACTAGAGTAAATGTGAAAAGACAACTAATGACTAATGACTCCCATTTGGTCACAAGAGTATAAGGTTTACTACTTTGTTTCTTTTGGCTGGTATTCTGCCTTAGAGTCTGCACATTCAGTATTAAGGGCGTGCATAGATGAAAACATGTTGAGTGCTCTAGCTTCTTGCAGCCTTGAAGTTTGGCAGATGTTACTTTGCTGTTGGACTAACCATAATGGTATTTGAGGATAGCTTAATACGAACTTAAAACCTTCAAACCTGGAGATATATATTGCATATTTCTTTTTTGTTTTGTTTTAATAATAATTTTGAATCATGAGATTGAGAGTTCAGTTTTGTGGGCTTTTAAGTATGCAACTCAATGTATGTCAGTTCTTAAATCGACGGTTCTAGAGTTAAAAACTGCTAAACATTTATGTGGCTGTACTGGCTATCTGGTTACTTATCCTGAAAAATATATTCAAGAATCTGCCCATGTCTGAATGCATTTGGAATGTAAAATGTTCCATCCATTCCAAAATAGCATGGCCCACTACACAAAGTCCTTCCTCAAGCATCTGAAATGGTTTTAGCTGCATGGCCCATAGCATACTTTTAGCTTTTAAAAGGTGCATTGGGACTGGAGTTCTTTGATCGCTGAGGGCTAATGGACTAAAAAGCCTGTGCACATTGTGTCTTGTTGAATCTTGAATTTTTCTCCTTTGACCTTTCCTTAAAAAAAAAAAAAAAAAACAAACAAAAAACTCCTGAAACCAAACAAGACAAACTTGTAAGAGTGTGAGCTGTGTAGTTCCTTGCTGCCAGATATTTCTCATGTGAAAGAACAGCAGATTTTTTTAAATACAAGAAATGTGGACTCCATCTCTGCTCCATTCTGTCTCTGGAGTGGTTGGACAGTGCATTTAGTGGTTCCCTTCCCATCTGCTCAGTCGCATGTGTTGTGGTTCCACTTTAAGTCCATTTACTGGTGTTTAGTTTATAAACTCTGATAAGCTGACACCATTCCCTCACATGACTTACAGGTTAGTGTAACACAAATTCAAGACTTTTTCCTCTGTCATATCTAATGCAGTGGTCCTTTCCTGTTCCATCAGTTGTGAGCCACTTGCTTCCAAGCAGATGTACCATATTCAGCTCTGCACTATATCCACACTGAGTTTTTGAGGCTGCTTCTGTACCTGGAGGACCCACTGAGCTGTTATTAGCTTGTGGCAGGCCTATACTCCAGTTTAACCTGATCTCTGATGGTTTTTTGAGGGTCTAAAGTTTTTCAGTGAAGGAGGGAGTATTGCTGACTCAACTCCCCCTTTTCCATGTTTTTCCTAGCTAGTCTCCAGGATGCAGCTGTTTGACTTGTGTAGCTTCTGTGGCACTCCAAATTAACTGTGAGCGGTAAAAGGCTACTCCTTTTCCAGCACTCAACTACCTCTAAATCTGCAGTAGACCAAGACTGACTTCTGGAATTTTTGTGCTAATGATTATGGTTGCTATTCTTGCACATCAGTGAAATGAGGCTAAGACCCTTACTTTGGGGTCTTTGTCGGTGCCATGATGAAATGCAGCACTCTGTCAGAAAATCAGTTTGTTTAGTTGTATCAGTCCATTTTTACGTTTTAGTCCAACGTGAGCACAGTTGAAAGGGCTTTCTCTCCGTTTTTAAGAATTCCTCCTGCTTTTAATGATCATTCTTGCCAAGAATAAGGCAGGTCAAATCTGTTGGCATCTGACATCCTTTTCAACCTCTGCAATGAGTTACCCTTTTAGATTCCCCTGCTGCTCTCATCCTCTCTGAACACAGCTCATTTTCGCTGGTAGTTCCACCAACATATTTAAAATGAGTAATTTATTATGAGTAATGAGGTGTGTGCTTTTATGTGAAAGAAAACAAACAGGCTGCTGTGCAAGCCTTTCAAATTCCTGAGTGTGCTTGGAGGTGTAGGTTACAGGAGAAGCAGATAGTGAGTGAAAACAACTCTATGCTGGGCTCAGCTGCTCAAAGTATTTGCAGTGTCGTGTGTTTATTTATGAGCCAGTCTTTGCTGGGGATTCGCTGCCCTGTATCCTGGTAGAGAAGACTCACAGGCAGAATGAGGAAGCCCTCATTAATCTTCGTGCTCTTGTTTAGAATTTCTTGCACTGCCTGCTGCGGCTCCTGTTGGAGCGGGGACTGGCCTCTCGCAGTGAATTGAAATGGCGAAGATTAATATTAATCCCTTTAATACTGCAGCTCATGATATAGTCATTAGGTGACTTGGAACTAATCCTGCCCACCTAACTAGTGTGATTTATTAAATACACATGGAGGATTTAGTGTGAATACAGCTTGGTGGAATAGGCATCAAATAAATACCGCTGTGTATCTGTGTTAATGCTGGCAGATTGGGACACAATTGCAGGACAGGCTCAGAAGAACCAGGAGTGCAAGGGATACTTACCGTACGGTTCAATGGAGTTTACCTTTTTTTGGATTAGTAGTAATGGTTTTTCTAGCTGGACATGGCATGTGCCAAGAGGTAACTGCAACCTAAATGAGGCTTAAAAAATAGAATTAAGAGATTGGGCAGAGCACAGATAGGTTTATACGTTGCGCTCAACAGCAGAAATTGCTTGGCTTCCTTGCCGTACTGTGAGGAGACAGCAGATCCTCTTAGTTGTCTGCTCTGATCCTCCCAATGCAGTGTACCAATTAACATCCCATCTGCAAACATTCAAGCTACAGAATAGGAAGACAGTTAATTGGTAAGGTTTCCTCGCTTATCCTAGAAGAAACCTTAGTGTGAGCTGAAGAGGCCATGTAAAAGCTGGCAAGGAAAGATTAAGATCTGTATGCATAGCTTTTAAGCTCTTGATTCCTATCATTTGCTTTCTGCATTTTAAATATTTTTAGTTAAAAACATGAAATGTGAAGTTTTCTTGAGACTGCTTCTTTTGAGATGCTTTCAGTAGCTCACTCACGAAGAACAGATGATAATATGGACCCAAAACGGCTGGACCAGTAGCATTTAACAGGGCAGGCAGTAAACTGGGTTGTGGCCAGATTAATCCTTCCCAGAATGTGGTACAAAGGGGCAGATTTATTAAACCAGAACTGTGGGCTGTAGGCGCAGAGCCAGGTGTGAGGGGCAGAGCTTGCTGAGCTATACCTGACACAAATTCAGAAATTATTTATTAGTAGATTTTATTTTTCGCTTAAATTTTCAGAAAGAGAAGTGGAGTCCTGTATCTAAAGAGTACTTGAACTGAAGAGGGATTCTGTCTGTGGAAGGAGGGCTTCCAGTTTGTCCTACTGACTAATATTAATAAGAACAGAAAGCTGCATTTCAAGTTGAAATGCTTACCTGCGCAGAGATTTGGAAGATGGCTGTTTAGTATCACACTAATGTTAAACAGACTAGTTTTTCTGTGCAATGGGAAAGATATTCTGAACCACTTGCTAACTCTGGGCCAGTCTGTTGCTCAAAGTATCAGTTTGATACTTTGGGCATGTTAACCATAAGTTCTTTCAACAGCATTTTTTTTCCCCCCTTCCTGCTGCTCCCAAGCTTTATTAACCATACTTTTTCTAACCAGATATTCTGCTTCCACAGGTCCTGTATCTTCTTACTATTTCTTTTGTTTCTTTGTTTTTTAATTTCTGTGCCTGACATTTCTTCCCAACTTCAGAGGCTTCTGGGTTTGGACTGAATCTGCTTTGAGACTTAATCTAATTCTGACCATACTAAGATCTGTGTTGTTAGGGCATTGGCCTTTAAAAGGGATGTATGAGACCTCATGGTATTTTTCTTACCTTTTGTCACTTGGGGTCAGAGTATGAAGTTGTCTGGCACTTTAAGTGGGATCTGTTTTGTTTTGAACCGTGTAATAGAAAGCCAGAAATGCTTAATTATGATGGCAGCAAATAATTTTTCAGTGAGATGAGTTAAAATGTCTGGCTTGTTTCAAAGAGGGGATGGGACTCTGCTTGCCTGTTCAGTTGTCTTTATCAGTCAATGTGGGAATACAGCTGTGACTTCTCATAAGAGATGCAAGGTCATGCACTAGTTCTTCAGAGACCATATACAATTTCTGATAGAATAAATCTGGTTGTAGCAAGGAAATTCAAAGTATGTTAAATATGAAGCTTGCTGAAATGTATGTACATTTATTTGCATTATGTACATGTATTTCTTGTACATTTGGTTTTTTTTGTTGTATATTGTCATTGGTTCTGAAATAAGATTGCCTGATACAAAATTAGAAGATTGTCGAAATAATTGCTGTTCTGTTAATGATTTATCAAATCAAATTATGTTGTTTTGTTTTATCTAGATTTTGGATTTTACTCAGTAATAGATCTCTGACATTCCTGGTTTTTGCCCTCAGACTTTGAGGTACCTTCTCCCCAGCCTCACTCCAAGCCCCATCCCTAGCACAGCTACAGCTCTTCAGAGGCTAACAGGACAGTGCAAAAGACCTGTTTGGAAGACAGTGAAATTCCAGATGTATAGGAGGATCCACATATCCTCTGAATTCTCACGTCTTCTAGATTGCTGAGTTGGTTGTTACTCTGAAAACATACTAAAAAGTTAAGAAACTGCTAGGACTTATTCCAGGGAATTAAAATGTTACTATAGAGCAGAGCAAGATACATAATTGTTGCTTCTAAAAAGCCTAATAATGAGGAGGCAGGGAGTTTTTTTAGGGTTTTTTTTTTTTTTTGTTAGCTTACCTGGTGGCTGTTCATATGTTAATCACATTATTTCTGAGATGCTTGTTTAACTCAGAGAAAAAAAAAAAAAAACATTTTAAATAGGCTGCTGTTGTGATTTTCTGTTAGTCTGTGAAAAGTGCTTTGATTTGTCCTCTTTGCTTGCCACTGAAATAGTGCACATTTGTATATGCTGATGTTTGTTCAGGGGTTGTAGGAGCTATTTAGCATACAGTGAAACAGAAGTATTTTTTTGTGAAATGCAGCATTGCCTATGCAATGGGTAACAGCATGGCTTAGGAACTGATGATAGTCTATTAGTACAGTTAGGCGTCCAGCTCTGGAGCCCCCAACATAAGAAGGACATAGACCTGGTGGAGCATGTCCAGAGGAGGGCCACGAAGATGATCAGAGGGCTGGAACACCTCTCCTGTGAAGATGGGCTGCGAGAGTTGGGGTTGTTCAGCCTGGAGAAGAGAAGACTACAGGGAGACCTTATAGCAGCCTTCTGTATCTGAAGGGGGCCTACAAGAAGGCTGGAGAGGGACTTTTTACAAGGGCATGTAGTGATAGGATGAGTGGTAATGGCTTCAAACTGAAAGAAGGTAGATTTAGAATAGATATTAGGAAGAAATTTTTCACTATGAGGGGGTATGGCACTGGAACAAATTGCTCAGGGAAGTTGTGGATGCCCCATCCCTGGAAGTGTTCAAGGCCAGTTCGGATGGGGCTTTGAGCAACCTGGTCTAGTGGGAGGTGTCCCTGCCCATGGCAGGGGGGTGGATCTAGATGATCTTTAAGGTCCCTTCCAACTCTAACCATTCTATGCTTCTATGTAACTCTCAGCTGAATTCTGTTACAATGTCATCATACATTAATTTGTATAGTAACAAGTAAAATGTGATATTCCTTAAATGCTCCCCACTAATTATTTTCTAAAGTAAACACCTTTAAATTCAGTTAGTAAACAATGTATAACATTTCAAATAAAAGGATTTAGAATTGAGCAAAGTCCAAAAATAAAATTTTTATGTTGTTTTAATAGTCTGCAAAACTTGGCTTCTTTATAAGCAAGGCAGCTGCTCACTCTTTCAAGAACAGGAAGATACAAGGGACTGCTTCCCACAAGATTATAGTTATTGAAGGAGGAAAATGTTAAGGTAGTACAAAAGCCAATTTCAAAGTTAAGATACCTTCCATCTTCTCTTTTCTAAGAGTTACCTTTAGTACCTGAAATTCCTAAAATTAAAAGGAACCGCACCCCAAACCAAACACAGTTTAGGAGCTTTCCCAGATGGTATAGTTAATAAATATTGACATCTTGAATTGTAGGTCAGTTTCTAATCTCTTCTCAAGTCTGTCATGTTAGGCAGCCACACCAATCGTCATTCATGCATTTAAGTGCAAGAATGAAGACTGCAGTCGGATATGCTATTAAGTAATTGGCCCCCTCCCCTTTGCGTATCATATGAGGTACCTCAAAAAGAACAGCTGAATAACCTCGCCCGGTCTGTTTCTGGTTTTAATGGCCTCAAGCACTGGAAGCCATGAGTAAAACCTTTAAGTCATGAGATCTTTGATAATTAATTTTAGAGTTATTTTAAATAGTTCGAGCTTTGCATCATTGAGGTTTCATTTTCTTCAAGTGGCCCTCTGTAAATCTAAGGGATAGAAAACTAAGCCTCTGGTAATCACAGGATTCTCTTCGGAGCTGAGCCTTTATGAAACATTTTCAGTAGCATGGCTGTCAAGGTAGAATTGTAAGAACTGCAGAATGGCTGAGGTTGGAAGGGATCTCTGGAGGTCATCTGGTCCAACTCCCATGCTTAAGCAGGGCCACTCAGAGCTGGTTGCTCAGGACCATGTCCAGGCAGCTTTTTAATATCTCCAGGGATGGGGACTGCACAACAACGTACTTTGAATTATTGGAAGTTACCCGTCCACACCGTTGAATCTTAACTTCCACTGTGTCCTGTTTATGATGAAGTTTGTGATTGGCACTTAGTGGTCTTTTAAGGGATTTGTTTTTCATGGTGTGTGGAAATAATTTTTTAAGTTTTTTTTTTTTTTAAGAAATCTTTTGATCAGTTTCTTAACCAATATCTAACAACATCTAATACAGAACAATGCCAGATTCTAGGTGGCCCTCTGCTCTGAGGCAGAGAGGAATGTCTCATTAGGGTCTGTAGCTAACTACACTTCTGTAATCTTTGAAATTCAAAGATTAAGTGCAAGTATATATTGCTTGTGTAAGCACTGCGGTAGATAGTTGGAGCAGGAAGTACAAGTCACTGTCAGTATATGTAAAAGAATATAAATGAACACCTGATTGCAATTCAGCTAAAAAAAAATAAACTTGCAAAGTACTTTTACTTTCATGTGACATGACTTAGGGATGAATCATGTTTGTTTTACTTGGAGACTTGGTTAGTTTTGTTGGAAGAGGACACTGGGGAAACGGGGCTGTTGGTTTTGGTTTTTTGTTTGTTTCAGGTAGGGTTGTTTTTTTTTTTTTTTTAAGTTGGTGTGTCCATTATGCAGATAATTTGGAGTGTGAAAGTAGGTTCTTAAGGTCAGCTGGGAAGTCTGTTATGTAGCCATGGTGAGAGCAAGTGATTAATACCTTGCTTTGAGGGTCTTTTGTAACCTTTTAAGTTTATGTAGTGAAATGGATAGTGAAAACTGAAGCGGTGATTTACTCTAATCTGCTTACCCTGCATTTACTGGTTCCTGTCAAGGAGGCATGGCTAGAAAATGGTCCTTACGTACTTGAAAAGAACTTTGTAGGCATTTGGGAAATGGAAGCAATAAAACAGGTAAAGACTGGTACAGTTAATCAAGGTCTTCCCCACCTGCCTTCTTTTTAAATATGGACACATAATAATCCCCTTTTGAAAAGGGTAAAGCAGAAGTTCTCTGTCCCTACCTGGCACAGTGTTGGGCATCCTGGAGATGACAGTAATCATGTCTGCTTCTACTTTAGATGTTTTGTCTGCCAGCTTTCTGCTTCTCCCTGTGTAGTTTGGTGAAAAATGCTTTGAAAAATGGTGAAAAGAGGAGGAAATTTTATTGTATTTTTTTTTTCTACTGTTACTTACTGATTATCTGGGGAAGGTAAGTATAAATGCTAGCTTCTCTGTGCCTGTCTTTTGGCATTGATAACCCCTCTTGAGAGCTCTCCTTTCAGTGGAGACAAATCTTTCATTTTTTTCCTTTTTCCTTTGTTAAAAGCTTTCCTGCCATTCTGTAACAGAACAGTCTTTGGTTAGAATAAAAACCCCGATTACAGGTACAAATATTGTTGATTTTGTCCATGCAGTCTGCCAGACTTTCTCCAGACATGGAAGTATTCCCTACAACACTGATCTGACTCCAATAGAATACTTCTCAATTTCCTAGTCTTCATACCAATGCAGATGAAAACAGTATGCCATTCCCCCCTATCTTTCTTTATGAACAAGCAGAACAGATCATAGCCTATCATTTCTGAAGCTTAAGAAGTGATTTTCGAACTGTAGTGTGCTTAACCAATTAAAAGTTTTGTGAGAATCATCCACATAATGAAACACATTCTTTCCCCTGTTGACTCCAGAGGGTCACAGTCTGCTTTGCTTGTTCCTTTTGCAGCCCACTGCTTTCCAACACTTTCTTTATCGCACAGCCCCACAGCTGCAGTCTTCTAAAAATATGTGGGTTTATTTAGTCTGAAAAAGGCTGAGGGGGACCTAATTGTAGTCTTCCACCACCTAAAGGAGGATCACAGAAAAGACAGAGCCCGTTCTTTGCAGAGGGGCCAAGAAACCCGTAGTCATGAATCTTTAACAGGAGAAATTCCAGTTGGGCCTAGGGGGAAATTCTTTCTAGAGAGATTTAAATACTGGGGCATGGGAAGAGAAAGTGACACAGATGTCTTCAGTGTTGGCTCAGGTGACTTCTGTGCTAACACCTCTAGTCTTAAACAGCAGAATCAACTCTGCCAGATCATGGGCTTGGCTTTCCAATGTGTTCCAAAAAATGTGGGAGCAGGGAAGTGAAGGACTACTTCCTCCTATTTTTTACCCCCCCCCCGGCA
>VZSZ01012041.1:52662-117691 GCA_013398815.1 Ibidorhyncha struthersii
CTTGAAATGTGAAGTGAATCTGAAGGATTCTGCTGTTCCCTAGAGCATGTCATTATCCATTTGAAGGAACCAAGCAGGTGAAGCTAATATATAAGGAGCATTTCTTTTTCTCCAACTCTCTCAAATGCACACAGTTGTGGATGTTTGTACTCAACAGAACCAGTGTGAAATTTAGTCACAGCCACAGCATGTGTTCCGATTTTCCAGGGAAACTTTCTCCCAGCTGTGGGTTAACCCTTTCTCCACTCTTCTTTCTGCCTCTCCAGCATTTGGGGAAATTTCAGTGAACAGTTTCTGTGACCAAGGAAGCCTGGAGAGCTGGAAGAAGAATCAGATCTCAATGGTCTATTGGGGAAGGGAGTAAGATTAAGTAAGGTTGGGTTTTGATGGGATGTACGTAGGAGATTTTTTTTTTTAGTTTCTTTAAAACAACTGAGACACTTGTATTTTTGCAAACTTGTTATACAGTCCCTGCACACCTCCATTTTTTCCCTGTGCTAGTGACTAATGTAAACTGAAGTTAAACTGCTTCCAGTAGTGTGTATGTGCAGCTTCATTCTTAAGGGAGATGGTACAGATCCTTCTTTTTTTTGTTTTTTGTTCGGGTGTGGGGATTTTTTGGAAGCATATTGTAGTGCTAAGAGTGAGGGTTTCTTTCCTGTTTGTGGAAGGAACCTGCTTGTAAAGGGTGTATTCTTGTTCAAGTTTTGCAATCATGTGTTAAGAGACCTGTTATAATGAGGAATAAATGTGTTTGACTATTTCTCTGCATGAGAAAAGCATGTCTTGAATTATATTTTTGAGTTATCAGTGTGTCTTTATGTAAAAGAAGGAAGCTTCCCATCAGCGTGCTGGTATAAAATGAAACTGCTGACTTTCCTCTCGAGGGAATGTATTTTATATTTCTAGATTTAAAATCCTAATGTGGTAAACAACCCTGGTCTATAATGTCTAGTTAAACAAAGTTATTCCGAATCACACAACAGTGTTGAGTCATATTTTACACCATTTGAAAGAGCACTGTCACACGTGGAAGATTATGCATACTCAGCACTGCGCATTGTAATCGCCATGAGGCAGAGGGTGAATAAGATACTCAGTTGTAGAGGGGACATGGTACTTTGTAGCACACTGTCTTCAGCTGCTCTTTCCCTTTGGCCATATTAAGTTATGTTGTGGCTTCCTTTGCCTGCTGTGGCTCTTCTCGCTCATTTCTCTATTTGGATTCTTTTTGTACTGTGATTCAGTCCTTCACAGAGCAGGAAAATGACATCTTCAGACAGCCTGCTGCCAGTTCACAGCAGTTTCAATTGGAAACTTAAAAGCTGAAGCAGGTGCTGGAAACTCTATTCTCCCTTTGGTCTGATTCATTGAATGCCAGCCTTCAGCTGAGGAATGGGGAGGGGAGGAGAATTGATTTTGTGACTAAAATCTTGGACTGATTAATATTTGCAGTGCTTCAAACAGTGGTGCGAAGGCTCCATAAATTAATTCTGAACTTAGTGGAGCTTGAGGTGGCTGCAGTGTGACTGGGGAAATTGTTCTATATCTGAAGTTGTGACTCAGGACCAAGGTGCTGTTTGTTTGATGACATTAACATTATCTTTTTAAGAGAGGATAGGAGCAACATGCTCTATTTCTGCTAGTTTTCTGGAAGTCCCCAAATTTGGTAAACTGTGGGTGGTTTGGTGTTTGTTTTTTTTTTTCAGTTCAGTCACAGCCTGAGTCTGCAGTTTCTATTTAGAAGACTGACTTAGAAAATTATGAATGTTGTCTAGGGATAGTTCTGGAATGAGCTCCTGCTTTGTACTTAACTATTGCTGCTACTAATCAGTAGAAGATCTGGAAAGGGAAGCTCTTCACTCGGTGAATGTTAGAGTGGCTACATTCGTAATGTACAATGTAAGAAGATTTTTTGTTTCTGGTTAGCACAAGTCAGAATTGGAATAATTTAGGTAGGAAGAGACCTTTGGAGGTAATCTGCTCCAACCCCTGCTGAAAGCAGGAAGTGAGATTGTGTTCAGGGTTACAGCCAGCCGAATTCTGTATATCTACAGGGATGGAGCTCCCACAACTTCTCTGGGCAAACTCTTCTGGTGTTTGACCTTTCTCTAGAAAATGTCTTTCGCAATATCTAGTTGGCATTTCCCTTGTTGCAGCTTTTGTCCACTGCATCGCATACTTCCACTGCTTTATTCCTATAAGAGACTCTTTTCCTAGAAGTCTGAGGTAGTATGAGAATGAAGAGACATTGTGGCATGTTCGGACTAGATTAGAGACTCATGTGCTCTTTGGGAGAAAAGGCACAATGAGTGCTGCTGCTGTGGGCTTTTTCAGGGGCTAGTCTTGATTCAAATATGGCCCTGTAAGCTCTGGGCTTTCTTGACCTGTAGTGTGTAACAACAGGAATAGTTGTAGTATAACAGCAAGCACTGAGTCTTGAGTAAGATTATCAGTCAAATTTGGATTTTTGGTTCCAAACCTTGATCTAGAAATTGCAGTAGTCCTTGAGTGCAGGGCTTTTACTTCTCTGGTTTATCACTCAGCGTTGGCAGGTGGAAGCAGGGAGGAGCTAGGAGGAGAAAACCCTACAGCTGATTAAGGGGTGTCTGAGAGATGATTTTTGTGATGCTGAATGGGCATAAGAGATTAAAGTATTTTGAGAGGTTTATCTTCAGACAGTGCTTAGTTATTAGCCTTAGCTTTTTGGAAACCTAATTGAGACATTACAGACCAAAACCTTTTTGTAGAAGCCTTATATTCTCATGTCTCCATAGTCTGGACCAGGACTTACATGTAAGTGTTTTCAGAGTAAATACTAGCTCATGCATCATTTCCACTTGTCATAGGAGAGCAGTGAAAGAGTTAAAGTGAAACATGAGTTGGATTTATTTTTTTTTTAACCACCCTTAACAGGAATAACTTTTGCTTCTGGTCATCACTGATCCTCTTGTCTGTTGCTTTTTTTCTTTTTTTTTTTTTGTTAAAAACATTCTTTTTAATTCAGTGTGATAAAACATCCGTTATTTGTAAGTTGATTGAGCATAAAGTATTTCATTATAAAATGGTCATCCATCACAGGAGGCTGGGGGCTGCAAAAAACATTAACTGTGCACTTTTGGCTGGAATGCAGCTTCTCCAGAATAATGCAGCTTCTGTGTAAAGTATGCAGCATAAAAAAATCGACTATTGAGGAAAACAGGTGCTCGCCTTGCTCTCCCAGAGCTTTGGGATTTCATCCCAAGTTTTTGGAAGGGCCCTCGAAGTCCTTCTGCTACCTAGAGTCACTTTCTGGTTTTAAGCACTGGCCTCAAAGCTGAACAAACTCCGTCAAGTGGTTTCATTCCGACAAGGCCGTGAGAATTTACTAGCTGTTTAACTGCTGTTTTTTAGAAAATGATGTACGTTTTCTTCCCCTCATGCGTTAGCTCCTCTGAAAGTTAGGTTGGTTGTTTTTTTTATAAAGTTCCTTAACACTGACACTCCAAAAGTGAGTGGCCAAGCACTGCCAAGTTGTTTCTAGATGTGACTGCAGTATGTCCCTGTTAATTTCCGTGATACTTCACAAACTGAATTACTGGTTTTCTGTGTGATAGATTATAAAGATTATTTTGGTCTTAACTTGTGTTATACAGTGCTTGTCATATTTCCCTAACTTAAATATGAACTTGAAAAATAGCTTCCTTCACCAAGAGTCTTAGTTAATGTTTGGTTTGTGGGAAACATGGGATGATGGGGCAGGAAGCCTTTACTGGATTGCTATTACTGTAAGCTGCTTTTTTGATATTCTTTCCAGGTAATCTAATGGCACAGCACTTAAAAATCCCTTTTTCATATGAGGAATTGATGCAGAGATGAAGTGACTTGCCCAAGAGCATGAAGGGGAGACAAGTGGCAGAGGCCGAGAGTAGCCTGATTTACTTATCTGTGATCAAGGACCTTGCTACTGTCTGATGCTTAGTTTATTTGCATCTGGGCTTATATCCCGTCAGAGCAAATTCTGTAGGTCTAGGCTTGAAAATCAAAAGAAAATTCTTCTGCCTCTGTCTTTTTACCAAGTCTTGGGAACAAACAGTGTTAAAGTATAATGGTTCCATCCCAGAGGTCATAGTAGCAGAAATGCTGGGGGTGAGAGGTTAAATCAGAGTTGTGTCCACTGACCTGTGTGTTGTGTGTTTCAGTTGGAGAGCCGGGCTGCATTGTGCCCTAAGGGAAGGAGACAGGGATTGAAGAAGCCTACATAAGTGTGTGAACCGGGGCCTGACTTGAACAAACAGCCCTGTTTATCTGTGTGAAGTTTTGTGCTGTGCTGTCGCTTTTAGATTACTCTTGCTGGACAGCACGCAGTCAGTGATGGCCTTTATAAAGTTAGGACAGGATCACTCAGTTGAGCTTCAGAAGCACTCTAGTGGTTTATTCTGTTGTGGGCACGTACTAGATCAAAAACATTAGCAACAGACTGAAATAGATCTATTTGGTGCTTTCTTAGAGACTGTAACCAGTATTCTCTTTCTAAGATACAGTGCTAGTGGCCTGTGTACCAAGGAGTTACTCGTACTACTTATACCAGCCTGCTGCTCAGGGTACTGGTTATGTGTCATCAGTTAAATGACCACTTCAGAGAAGCTGATGCAACAGGGAGCAGAACCATGGGGTTGCTAATGTCAAGCCATGCTGTACCTGAATATTTATTTGGTGTTTGCAGTCTTCCCAGGAGAGATATGAGCTGTCAGTATACACATGGTCTCTTTCTGCCCTGAAAAACTTTGGCTAAATTGGGAATGTTAAGGATGTGAGCAGAAAAAATTTGTCTGGGATTGCAGTTGATCATTGGCCAAAGGTGTTGCAGAGGGAGCTTTGACTCAGTTTGGTGCTTCAGAGTATCATGTTGCCTCATGGAAATAGTTGCATTTGTAGGCTACCTGTACTTGTGTATGTTCTGCGTCTGTAATAGCGTCAGTAGGATTTATATCAAGAGGTCTAAACAATGCTATAAATCATGTCAAAATCCTGGATAAGTTTATAGAACTGGGTACAGCACAATATGATATCTGAAAATCTTAAAATTCTTTCATTTCTGTCACATCAGCTTCTTCAGACAGTGCAAGTGGAACAAAATCAATAGTATTAACCGTATGAGCTGTAAGAAAAAAGTGAATCCTAGCTTTGGTTTAAGAATGCCAATTATGGACCTCACCAACAAAGATCATCACTTGCCGGGCAAACAGCTAGTTCAGGTGGAACCCCAAATGACACCAAAGCCTTGCTGCTTGGAAGAGGAATCATTCCGAACTACCTGTACATTTTTTCTGCTGAAAGCATATAATTTCTATTTAACTGAGTGTATAGATCCTCTGAGTCTGGAGGAGCAGGCAGAACAGGAATCAAAAAACCTCTTTTCCACCTCTCACCTATTGATAACTTTGTTCTTTCCTTTGGAATGGTGCTTTGACCCTAGTAATTAATGGGCTTTTTTTAATGGAAGCTGAATTACTATCTTCATACTCAGATATGGTGAAGTACAAAGCTTAGGCTCCCAACTGGTAGAGAAAGTAACTGCTTATACATTCCTTTGTTGAGGCGGCAATGAGGGCAACTAACTTTTTATGAATCTGTGGAATCCCTTCATTTTTTCACATAGATTTTTAGGTCATTTTGATTCTTCGTAGACATTTGATTGTTTTACAGCTTATGCATGATTCCAGGACATGGGGAAAAAAAAAAGTATTCAGTGAAGTTGAGGACTGATGTAAGATTGTTTCCATGATGCTCATCTTAACGTATATCCTATTTGGTGGTCACTGAAATTGAATTGCATTCACAGATCTCTTCAGTTGCAGAAACTGTAAATGAGTGTTAAATCTCAGGCTTCTGCTTCCTTTCATGTACCATCAGCACCTTGTATCAGTAGATCACTCTAGCACATAGCAATATGCAGAAATTAATTTCTTTCCCCAGTCCATTCTCAAGAACATAGTATGCTCTTGTTTTCATCATTCTAGGAATCAAGCTGCCTTTTAATGGAGGCAGTCTGAATTTCTGCTTCTGTTTATGTACACAGATTACTGATTGCTTCAATTATTGGGGGGGAAGTTGCTTAATGTTTTTCCTGTTGCACTGTCTTAAGGCAACAGCTGGATTGACTGCCATCAGGCCAGTACTTTCTCCCTTTTGCTTCTATTCTCTTTTCACTCCTGTAGGTTTGAAAGTAATATTCCCATGATGTTTTGCACCCTGCTCTCCCTGAGGCTCCCATTTTGCATCTGTGGTAACTTACTGTGTTGGTTCTTGAGCTCTGGGCAGTAGTGTTTCGCCATTAGCACTTGGGAATTTTACTTCTTGGTAATAGCATGGCGAAGCACAATGTCTCCTACATTCGTTCATGTTGGATGGAAGAATTTGTGTAAATCATAACAGCAAGGTACATTAATCCTTTGAAAGATTTTTGTCATTAAAAGATTCTCATTCCTCTTGGGCCATCAGGCTTTTCTTCATTTCATTCTTCGGATTTTGTCTGTCTCCCTGATGCTTTTTAGATTCTCTGGCAACATAAGAAATGTCTTGGCTTGTTTGGGATTTGTTGTTCTTCAATTTCCTTTTAATTTTTCCCCTTGGCACTCATGGGCGTCCCTTGAGGAAGGGGTAAACAGAACAGGGTAACATCCAGACAGCTAATTGATGATAAAACTGTAATCTTTTTCTCCAGCCTCTTAGAAATAGTGAAGCTTTCCTTTTCACAACATGGTGAATTTGCAATGAGAGAGCTATTCGTAGTGTGGTAGACACACAAAGCTGTGGAGAATTACTGTGCTTTAAAATACCAGGGAAGAAGTTTTAATTTCTCCTGGGCTTTCAAATTGCCTGCTTAGTTTGGGCCTGGTACCGTGCAAGACGTATAAAATATCATAGTGAAGCAAGTCCAGTGACTGAACAGAGTTCTGTAGAGTGTCACAACCTAATTGCTCTTCCTTCGACATGTGCCAATTTCTTTTAGAGAGGAAAAAGAGTGCTTAAACTTGACATACATCAAACTTGTGCTGTCAGTAAGATGGACGGATCAGTCCATCCTCTGGACTTGGCAGTGTGCAATGCAATTCCCTATAGGTTTCATTTAGCCTAGTCGGCCTTGTTAGAGTGGCCATGCTCTCTTTCTCGTATTAGGAGGGAACCTTGGGAAACCTGGCCCTAATTCACAACAGCAGCAAGATCAATAACTATCAGCGTTTGGTCAAGGGCGGATGAATTTGTCATGGGATGACTGCTTTTTGCTTCGGTTTAGTTTGGTTTAGTAATTTCATTTAGAGTTGAATGTCATTGGATCAGAGGAGTGCCCCTGGGTGTTGAGGTTCAGAGCTGGTGCAGGTTCATCACAAGAACTGGCTGTTGTCATGTGTGGTGATTTTCTGTAAGAAATCTTTCGAAACAATTTCACCTGGTTCTAAACAGAGACAAAAAGTGAAGTTTACTTGCATTTCACTCACCCCATTGTTATGGGATGTTTCAGTGTNAAACTTCCAGTTACCTGTGAACCTCATTGCGATTTAGCTTACTGAAGGACTTTTTCCTTGTAGGTGTATGGGAAGGTTGATTTCCCTGGAAATTGTTCAGAGCTTCCTGTAAAGTAACTTCCACCTATGGCGAAAAAAATCACTTCAGAAAGGGACAGGATCTCAAATGAATTCTTGTAGAGCTATTGAGCAGGTCAGTTTTCTGGAGTAGGATTAAGTACCATTACAATTGGTGCTAACAGCTGAGAGCTTGTATCTGTCTGAAAAAGCCACAAAAGTAGTTGTATATTTCAGAACCTATCAGAAGCTCAGGCCAGCTGTATTCCCCTATCTCCTTTCCCTGAGAGTAATCAGCCTCTGTGTAACGATCAACATTTATTTAAGTAATTCTGAATTTGCATATGTGGCTTTACAAACCATGGGTCTTGATCTAATCTTTCTCTGGAATGTGCTAGCGTAATCAGGTGTTTGCTGTAGCGCTCATCCTCTAGTATGACATAGGAGGAAGGGTTTCTAGAAAACAAGGATGGATTAGCATAGAAATTACACTTAAAGGTAGGTGGGTATTACTGTTCACACTGGCAATAAGCACACTCATGGGAGACCAATTTGGAAACAGTAGGCTTTTACTATGTAGAGTTAATTGATTTGTTGCCTTTCATCAGCATGGTCATGGTTCTTTCAGAGGTATTCAGGGCACAGGGTGGTAGGAAATACTCTAGGATTCATAGCAAGGTCTTCTCCTGGTGACCTTCGACCTTGCTATGCCAAATTACCCCTCAGTTCACTTCAAGAGTTATTCTTGTTTTGAAGCAGAGCCTTTTGAATATAACCTCTGACTAATATGTGTCAACCATAGCTCAGAAAAAAGTTTGTCAAGATGCAATTATTCCCATCTCTGCTGTCTCCTCTGCACTAAAAAATAAGGACAGAATTAAACAACTTTATCTTTTGAAATAAGCTGCTATCCCAACAATTTTTTTTTTTTTTCTGCACTCAGCAATCTGTATGACTGGCGTTAAAAATTCAAGAAGTGAGTAGTTGTGTCTGTACTTTAAGTCCATCCGGATAGAAACCATGAAAGCTTGCACTTTGTGTAGCTCCATACTTCCTCTTGATGGCGTTTATTTTTCCTTGTGAATGAAGTATCTTTTACTTCTCGTAATATCGCTCCCTCTGGAAGAGAATGCTACAGCTGGGTGAAAAGCGCTTGGAATAACAGTAGAGACACAGCTGGAGTTTTCAGTATAATTTTGGCTGAAGATACTCTAGCAGGTACCTGCTTATGAAAAAATGCCCAGGGATTTTTAATGGGCAGTCGGAACTGCTGAATTTGAAGCATGGCATCAGATGAAACCGCTGATAGCTAATACTGGGGGGACTGTCAGAGCTTATGCTTTGCTGGTAGATGTAAATAATTCCTATAGGAGACAATATTTCAGTTGAGTATACATCGCCCTGACCAGAGGACATCAAGAGTCAAATGCTCAATACGCATTCTGTCATCCTTCCCCAAAATAAAAACCTCAGTTCTGAGGGGCGCTTGAGATCTTGGCACTACGGAACAATCATTTGTTAAAGTCATGTTTAATGAAAGGGAGATAAACACATGAAGCTGGAGTGTGACAAATGAAAGCATTTCTGCCATTGTAATGAAATTAGGCAAACAGAACAGGCTTGACAGCTCTGGGTTCCCCCTGTCAAACTGCATTTGTAATTCTAGCCTTGCATTCATGTGTGGCTGTGAATGGCACTGGTTCCCTCTTGATGTGGTGGACCTGGGCCCCTGAATGACCACTTTAATTCACAGGGAATTAGCTTTGAAGAGTATATTTTACAGTCATACTGAAAAGGATAGCAGTCCATTCTCACTTCTCCTTCATTGGCTTGAATATCCTTAATTTTGGGCCTCTATTTACTTCTATCATGTGTAAAGCTTTTGGTAGCACTTCATACAGTGAAGTGTTGATTTCAGAGATACACAAAGCTTGCTACCGCACATCCCCACGGTGAGTTTGTATGCTGTGTTGTTCAATCCCAGCAGCCTTTTAAAATAGCTTGCAGTATTTATGTGTTCTGGAAGCTAGGATGTAGGCTCCTGGCTCCTCAGCTTCTCCCTGGCTGTTGGAATCCAGTTCTCTTCATCTATTAAGAGCTTAGATTGGGATAAGACAATGATATTTTGGGGAACCTGTAGGGAATGTCAGGTGGCTACTCTTTTTGATGACCTTATTTATCAAGTGTAGTGGACGTTGCCATCATTATTTTGAGAAAGTAGGACTAGAGATTTCTCTGATCACATTAGCTGCTAGGTCAGACTCTATAAGTAGCAATCTGTTCTCATTTCAGATAAGAAAATCTCTAGAAATGTGCTGTGCGTTGCACTGTGTTGTGAGGCCTAGCCTAGACCTCGCAAGAAAAACAAGACCAAAATAACAAAAAACCCTTTAGGGGAGAGGTGGCAGAGGATTCTTTTCACTTGAAACCATGACTGTGCCAGGACTCTGCGGAGGGGAACATACATTCAGGAGCAAATGAATGCGGATCATCTAGTTTAGCTTTCGTACGCTTGTTACCCTACATTAATTGGCCATGTGTGAATTGGAGTTAAACGTTGGACTAAACTTCCTAGCTAGAAAAAGTTAGGGCATGTCTTTCATTGCAGGTGCAGGGTGGCATGTGTTCCAGTCAGTCTGGAGAATTTGTTTTTGGAGTGGTGAAACACACGCCTCCTCTGCTCATCAGCTGTAGAGCTGCTGAGATTGTAGTTTTGCCAAGGGACCTAGAACTGATATGCATATACTGTTCTGTGTTTGTTAGCTAACTGACTCTACATAAAACAAATTCAATCTCTGCAGATTTTTAGAACAGGTTACTGTAGTTCTCTTTGCTAGATTTGTTAATCTCTAAATTAAGCAACAGATAATCGCAGGACTAACTCAAAGGGATTTCTCCTTTCTCAGTGATCCTGCATTTTGATCTGGGTGAGATTAAGCCAGTACTTACTCCAGCAGTTAATACTTCAGAAATGTGTTTGAAAATCTGAAGAGTATGGCTACTCAATGTTTTTAGGTGGTTTTAAAAAGCAAGTACAATTTTGTCCTTTTTCCTTGGAACTTTCCTACTCTCTAACTTGCTGAGAGAGACTGTAGGGACTTCTCACCCTTGGGTGAGAAGACAGAATGGTTTGGTGTTTGGTGGGTGAACTGAGAATAAAGAGCGTATAATGTCATGTTGGCCAGAAAGGCAGTGTTTGCAGAATGTGTTTTTGAGGGTGAGCGAGGAACTGGTACCTCAATTTTCTGTGGTATAAACTCCTTGAGCTCCCAGGCAGGAGTACTGAAGAGTTGGATTTCTGCTCTGTTAAGGTGTGATCTTTGTCTTTTTCTCACCTTAAGAAGAAAAGAGAATGCCTGTTCATTGTACAGTTCAGTACCTAAGCAGGGAACGTAATAGCACATGCTTGAAGCATTGCTCCCGTCTGAGCTCGTCTGCATTGGAGAGGTGCGTGGGATACAATTGAGACAGCTTCTGAAGGCTGGGCGTTAAAGGCCAACAGCTGCTGCATAAGAGGAGTCCAGGTCATGTGGTTTGGGTTGCAGTTGCCTGTCCTGGGGACAAATGATGTTGAAATAACTTGTCATAAACAATTTTTTCTTGTTCATTTACTCTGATTCGGAACGCATAGCCGATCCTGATAAGAGTCATTCAGGAGTGAAGAGTTGAACTGCCAGAGAAAGCAGCTTATGTGAGCGTTTTAGATCAGGAATGTGCCAACAGTGTGCTAACAATAAGAAACTTCTTCCAAGGGGGACCTGCTCCTCTACTTCAGGAGAAAGGGGACGCCGAAGGTCTGATGCAGCTTGTTTGCTAAAGTGCCAGAATGGCTAGATGGGATTGCTGAAATGGGAGTTAGGTGCTTAAACATGAATTAGTTGTTTAAATATCTTTATAGACATGCGTGTCTAAGCGCAAGTAATCCATAGGATGAATGAAGGAAAGCACTGTGGTCTCAAAGGAATTCCATCCTCATATTAAAATTGCCAGCCTTGAAGAGCTGGCTTCCTGATATGCTCCTTAAGATATTTTTCCCCTTCTTCTCAGTCTCTACGCACTGCTTTGGGCTAGCTGACCCTTTCTGGGTGTAGTGCTGGTCTCTGTTTGCTTCCCTGAAGTTTTGTTGAAGGGACCTGTGTGAAAAGAATGGGAAGTGGTCCCCAAAGCAGCCCAAGCGTTTCATGTTTTAATATAATTTTCCCTAGCTTTGAGTAGATTGAAAAGGAAGGCTTCTTGTAGGAATCCCTAGTGAAACTTTGATCTCCTTGTGAACACTTGTTCAGTTTTTTTCCTCTTGTAATACCCTAGGCTGAGGTCATGCTTGCAGAGTTGGTGGGTTTTGGGGTGGGTTTTTTGTTGTGTTCTCCCCCGCCCCGAGTTTAAAGTAGTTACTGAAGCAGAGAACTATTCTGTGTTTTCTAGTTCAGACACTGAGAAATGTCTCTTGCTAGGAAATATACTTGTAGAAGCATCTCTCTCCGCCATTCTCAAGTGTGTCACTGGGTATGGATTCCTTACTTGTGATGCCTGAACTTGAATCTGGCAGAGCAAGAACCAGAGAGCTGAAAAACCAGAGCTGCTTTTTTTGGAAAGCTTTTATAAAAGTTCAAGTATGTGCTTCCAAACATTCAGTATTTACTTTATATAGCCTTTGTTTTGGCAAAGGAATTATTAAAATTTTGCTGCCCTTTCTGAGGTTCTTCGATATTTTCAGGAGACCATTGCTTTTACAGTTAGGTGCCAAGAAAGATCAGGACTGTATGTAGTGTCTCTTTCATGAAGTTCTGACTTGCTGTGCAGAACAATTCCCTTTAAAGACTATGGTCCTACCTTACCAAAGTATTGTGAAAAGAGCATTATTCAGTTCCTACTCTTCTGAGCTCAAGCTTAATCCAGAGCACTGGCAGTAAAAGCTAGCACGGAGTGCACCTTGCAGTTGTAGTAATTGATCTGAAAGGCCTGGCAGGCTGGTTCTGGACACTGCCAGGTTCAGTATATAAGGCTATGAAAGCCTTTCAGGGAGAGAGCAACTGAACTAACTTCACTGAGCTCTACAGGATTGAGTTAAATGAAAAGGATTGACCTTTGACTTACTGACTTGCTTGCAAAATTTTTACTTGGTTAAAGACTTCCAAGTAGCTTTAGTGCCACTTTCAGATGCTGAACTGTTACTCCAGCCAATAAGAGTATTCTGCTTCAGGACAAGGTATAGCAAGAATAGTTACAATATGAGTGTTTTTCTGTGCTCCAAATCTTCCTATTGAAGCAAGCACCGCTACTGAGATTGAGTTCCCCTTTGAAAAGGGAGCTGGAGACCCCTGTAAGTCCTCAATGCCTGCAAATGCCGCTGGTAAGAAGAGCTCATTGTAGTAATCAAGTAGATACTCCTCAGATGCAAACAATTAGCAGTGTGATTGGTGTTTCACTGAAATTTAGATCTTTCAGGCAGTAGTCCTTTAGTGGGCAAGTCTTGCACTAAAAATACCCTGTTCTTGTTTAATGTATTTTTAAAATTTTTTTCAGTAACACAGCATCAACTATCCAGTCTGAAAACATTTTTATGATGTATGTGGTCAGTTTCAGAGAGCTTAATGTAAAATGCTGTGTTACCGTAAAAGCTAGAGTCTCTGAATATCAGGGAAGCTGGCTGGAGTTGCTGTGTAATCAACAGTACGTGCATGAGTTAAATCCTAATTATGACAAGCCATTTTGGGATCTTTGTGTAAATTGGGAATTTCAGTTAGACTGCAAGGGAATCTAATTTTTAACAACATCAAGATTCACAACTTTTATTGAAAGAAAAAAAAAAAGAAACTTCCCCCCCTTCTAAAGATAACATCTATTTGTTGTCCTGAAAATAGATTAATGGAGAGTGCAACATCATGTGTATCCTCTGCCAGCAAGTTTGTCTTCATCATCTTGTTCCACTTGTGCATCTATGTATGTCTGCTGAAGTCCCGCTTTTCTTACTGATCAAGGTGCAGCTTTTCCATCGTGGGGCTTGCTGGATTGAAGGAGGCTGGAGGAATTGACGGGATTATGATGGATTGATTAGGTGCTGACTGTTATATAGAAAGGATCAGTTTTGGGGAAGAAGGGTTTGAGTGTTGATCCCTAGTAGTCTTACTATATTTAATGTTGTCCAAGTGCTTGTAACCAGACAAGCGCTCTATAAAGCACACTTAAATAAACATTGATGAAAGCACGTCTTATGATCCTCTGCTTTTCCATGAGCTATTGAGAGGTGACACAATTGTAATGTCACACCAGGATATTATCTGACAAGTTGGGGGAGTTGTTCTTAAGCCAAAAAGATTGAATCATCACGTTTCTTTTAACCTCTCACAAGTTAGTGGTGTTGGCCTGATTTGAACTGGTGGCTGAAAGGTAAGAGACTGCATAATTGTTCCCAAAGTTCCTTTTTTAATTGCAGTTTTGCTTTAGCTAACAGCAAAACAGCACTTTGATGTTGTTCTCCATGGTCTTAAGTATTTAAAACAAAACCCCCTGCATTGTTCTTCCTCCTTTGCTTCCTCACCATAATTTGTCACACTTATGTTAACGTGCTTTCTGATAGACTTTTTACTTGGATACTTAAGGCTTTTCAATAGGAACTATGACAGAATGGAATTTCACTTATCTTAGAATCAGGGCGGTTTGGATTTTTATTTTTTTTTTTTTTTAAGTAAAATAATTGAGTTATGTTGGTAGATAGAAAAACAGCAGCTTGTCTAAGGATTCAGGAATCGTGGGCTTTTTTCTCCCCCACCTCAAAGAAGCTCATATAACAGATAAGTGCAATATTGGATCATCAAGAATATAAGTGCCAGTGTTCCCGTGACACTATTAGCCATTAGACTGGTTAACTTTTATTAGAAATAAAATACGTGTTTCAGCAAGTTGAGCCAAGTGTTTGTACTTAAATATTTCTGGTCTCAGGATTATCCAAGTTACTTTTAATACACTCTTCTTTGCCTGTCTACTAGCTGTATTGTCGTTGCCTTCACCTGCTTTTTAATGCTTTTCCTCTTAAATCCTCCTCAGGGTTCCTCTTATCTTGATTCCTTGTGGTATTTTTTTTGTTTTGTTTTTTTTTTTTGGTGGTTCTTGGGGCAGGGGTGTGTGTGTGTGTGTGTCACTCTCCTTAGTTCTGGCTATTCTTTTCTGAATTTCTTTTTCATTCCTAAGGCTTCCATTGATCATCTTGAAAAGTTTAGGAAGCTCATTAGTTGTTCTTTCTCCAGCTCAACAGCTCAGTGCATCTGCCTTCTTCGTATTGCAGCTTTAGAGAGGATACTTGCTGTCCAAAGCAGCAAGTAGAGAAGAGTGCCCTTTTTTCTTCTTTGCTTGAGAGGCTTATACAGGTATTCTGAGAACAAGACAGAAGAGTTTTTAAATTTGTTTATCTTGTGGGTTTTTCTTGTGTTTGCCAAGCAAACTTCTAGTGTTGCAGAAATGCAATTTGTATTCAGGCAAAGAGCTCCAAGAGATCCAGCTAACCTGGTTGTATATTTGTACTATGCATGTGATGTAGTAGGATGTTACAGAAGAGGCGAAAGGTGGGGCAGGGTTTGTATAGTTCATGTGATCACACAGTTCCAGGAGTACTAGGAAAATGCAGCCGTATCTGCCAATTAAGTAAAGCATTAATTTAGGCAGTAGTGGCTCTGTGGTGTTGACAGTGTTCTTGCAATAGGATTTGGTTTAGAAGGCTCCAGAAGGCTATTTCGAAGGTCATAAGAAAGTGAACTTCACAAACTATTGCTTTTAAAAATGTGTACATAAACGTGTGTGTGTGTGTAGACACACACATATTTAAAAGTAACCCTGACCTTCCCACCACCCTTCTGAAACTAAGCTATTGCAGTCCTCTTTCCTCTGTGAATAAGCTTGCTGTAGATCCTTAAAGAGAAAATGAATCCTAATGAATCAAGTCTAATTTAACGTCTTTTTAAATTATTTTTATTTTAACAGAGCTGTCTGAAATTGAACCCAACGTCTTTCTTCGGCCTTTCCTGGAAGTAATCCGTTCTGAAGACACTACGGGCCCCATAACTGGATTGGCCCTCACCTCTGTGAATAAGTTCCTTTCGTATGCACTAATAGGTATGTTATGTGGTTTCCTGGGATTTACCAAATTGCCAGCCAAATGCATCTCCTCGAGACATGTCTTTGGCCAGCATACGTGCTTGCAGTCTTAATGGGGAGATTGGGGAAACAAGAAAATTGTCATTAATGCTGGGGAAATAGGCATTTGCAGTTTCTTAATATCAAAGCTGCTGGTCTTTCATGGCACTACAGCGATGGCTGGAAACAGAGCAAAGCTTCTAATCTGCCCTGACTGCAACATGTGCTTACGGCCTGCTGCTGGACTGTGGTGGTCACCAACTGCTTTTTAATGCAATCAAAGCAAAAAGGCCAGGGAGGGGAGAATACCAGCCTGGATTACAGTGTTGTAATATACATGAACACAGTAGAGTTTATTTAGTTTTGTGGACTAATATTTCTGCTCTAGGGTGAGGATGTTTTTTTGCCCGGTCCCAGACACTGTCCAGTGGTGTGCCAGTACTCTTCACTTGTCACAATTGTCATGGCAGAGACAGTTTTGCTGCTGCCCAGACTTTCAAATGTGCGCATTCTCCTTTATATTTGTGAAAGACTAATAATGTGCATGTGGTCAGTTCCCATGGCTCAGCTGGCTTGTAGTAACTCATTAGCTGGCTTCCTGTCTGCCTTCAGTGTGTCATCCTGTTGTTAGTGGTGCTTGATTTTTCTCTGTAAATTCTTATAGTACTTTCTGACCATACCTGTGTGAATTACAAAACTTGTTCCCTATGTTTGTTTATACATAGTGTGAGTTAGAGAAAATTATTTTACCTGTTTTCCTCCCCAAGTTCATATTTCTCAGTTCTTTTGCTCCTTAACATTGAAAGTGAACACAGTTGAATTTTTGGCACCATTGTTTTCAATATTTTGTTCTTCGGAGTTAGCATGAGGGAAGATAGAGAAAGAAAGGACTTGAAGATCTGTGTAGATGAAGACCACTTTTGTGGGAAAGACCCAACATTAAAATAAGCAAAAATGGGGACTTGCAGGAAATTTTTTTTAAGAGTTTGATGGAAATTTAATGTGTTAAGACATCAATTAGTGGGCAGTGTTCTGTGTAATGAAGTGGAAAAAAATAACTAAAATTATACTATATTAATGCCACTTTGTAGGACAATAAAGAATTCTTAATAAATAAGCCTGTAAAACATCCTCTGAAGGACTAAGCAATGATGCCAAATTTGTTAGTTTCAACATAGAAGAGTCTGTTCTTCATTCTGTGCTTTTAGGGCTTGAGTGGGATCAGAACATCAGGCAGGTATCACATATCCAGACAAATGTCTGCACAGGCAACTGGCTACAAATACTTGATTTGAGGCAGGAACAGGTAAAAAAGCGGTTAAGAATTTGTAGCCTTTCTCTGTCTGCTTGTTGTTTAGACTATTAATTAGGTCACTCCAGCAAGGGCGCATCCTTGTAACTATTGGTGAGTGCGTGTCTTTGTAGTAGGCAGTGGAAAAGACCCTCTGCCTGGCTTTTGTTGTGGAGCAGAACCTGTAATCTAAGGCCTCCGTTGCTGCTTCAGGTGACATTCACAGTGGCCTTGTCCTTTGTGCTGCTCCAGATACCAGTGAGGCTGGGATCAGTGGTGCTGACTGAACATCTGGCTAGGGTTGCGTTGTTAAATTAAAGCTTTTTGGTCTTATATTTCTCTTTGTAATATAAGACTAAAGGTAGTCTAAAGATTGCCTAAAAATAGGAAAAGCTTAAAACTGTCCTTAATACATAAACCTGTTTCAAACTGTACAGAACAAGGAAGGAAGGACTCCGGCATAACCACAGGGGGGAAATTTCTGTGCAGCTGGTATTTGTGGTACATTTTGGGGCTGCGTAATTGACAGGGGGATCCAGCAGTTTTTTCTCAAAAGCGTCACTAGCTGTGTCTGTTCTGTGAGTGGATGGCTTTTGCCATACATACTGGGTTGAAAACCAGTGGGCAGTGAAAGGGCCAAACTCTTCTGATAATTACCATTGTTAAAAACTGCTTTCTTTTCCTATTTCCAAAGCATTTCATTGCTAGTCCTTGTGCTGTCTCACTGTTTTTCTTAACCACTTGCTGACCTGTGACAGAAGATCTGTCTGCTTTTCAGGCCAGTATTACTGAGGGGTATGTTTTAAAACCAGTTAGAAAATAGTAATTCTTAAGTAGCCTTTGACGCTTCTGATCTCTAGTAGTCTGAATTGTAAAGATCTGTTCTGAGATTGTTGGATGCAGCAGTTCACTAATGGTATAGTGTGCAATCACAGCTCAGGTAGATAAAATGACTCTGTATCCACCATGCGTGTTTTGGTAGGAATAGTTAGCCTTACAGGGATTATCCTCTGCTCTGAAATAAGTACTACTGTTTCAAGAGTTATAGTCAATAAATTACATAGTAATTTTTAAAGTACAGGAAAACTGAGTGCCAGTACTAAACTCCCAATAATTTTTATCCCTCAGATTAGCTATTTCCTTGTTCAGCAGTTTTGCACTAGCTAGCTAGCTGTCAGCCTTTTTGATGAGCTCAAACCTTAGCTATAGAAAGACTAGTGGCTGAATTTCAGAATAGTATTGTATTTTCCTCAGAAAAGGTATGTGCTCTTTTTACTATCACAGTTTGTCCACAGCAACTTCTAGCTCCATTTCTAAAGTTAATTTTCCCGGGTGTTCCTGAAAACTACATATCTGTAAGTGAAGAGCTGTTGCTCAGCTTCCACCGAGAGGACTTGCTGTTGAGGGATTTTAAAGGTTGTTCTTCTTGTCTCCTTGGTGATTTATTTCAGTTCCCTTACAGGTGTTTCTGAGCAGGCTTCTGGCTTTCCTGGATTTCCCTGCTGGTTGAGAGCCTGGATTTTTCTGTTTTCTGCTTGTTCTTTTGCCCACTTGTTGTGAAAGTACACCCCATATGAAATGTATAAGTCTAGATGGAGTCTCCAGATCTTTGCATTGTAGGTGGCAATTTTCAAACTGATATTTTTGCTTCACACTAACTTATTTTTGTTAGTGATTCTGAGCAGGCATTGACATATCTTTCTGTACTGTTTTCTCACAAGGGAACAAAGAAGCGGGTTGATCTTTTCTGTATCTTGTTTCTGCAAAGTAGAAGTATATGTGCTTTTAATTGAACTCAAGAGGCTTTATAAATTGACCTGAATTTGTAGAGCTGTTCCAGGGAGCCAGGACTGAAGTAGTCAGGCGTGATGTGTGTTGGGAGAGAGGTGTGTTTATTAGCGTTGAAGGTAGGGGCTAGAACAGCAAAGCAGTGGTAATAGGTCTGTTAAAGAAGCATATGCACAACTTGCTTGTGTTTCCTTTTCACACAGACTATTTATCCATAACTATGACTAAATAGATCCCAAAGCCTACAGCAACTCACATCTACTGGCGTGTTCTGCCTGTGGGAGCCTTTTCTGCAGCAAGTGGCTTTTTCCTCTTGATGCCCATTTAGCTGCTTTCCACTGTAGTTGTTGAAGCTGGTTAACAGTAATGCTAACATAGGTGCTGACATTGTAACACCACTGGTCTTTACCTGATTTAGTTGAGGCAATTTAGAATGATCCTGTATCACCATTGGTGGTTTAAGCTATTATTTTGAATGAGAGTGCACAGGGTACCGACATATGGCTGATTTTATTGCTTCTGGTAGAAGAGTGGTAGCTTCTAACTGGATTATAAGCCATTATTGATGGTACACAGAGAACTGCCTTTGACAGCCAGGGCTCTTATCTAATGCTTCCCAGTATCAGGGTTTGGTATCCTTTTGAGTGCTGCCGATGAAGCAGTTAAAAAATGGCTGATTGGCCTTAGAACAGACTGCTTGTTAGCTCAGTGAGGTTTGACTAACAAACCAGGAGAGGAACTAACTCT
Organism: Ibidorhyncha struthersii; assembly: GCA_013398815.1. Classification (NCBI taxonomy): domain Eukaryota; kingdom Metazoa; phylum Chordata; class Aves; order Charadriiformes; family Charadriidae; genus Ibidorhyncha; species Ibidorhyncha struthersii. The sequence continues at coordinate 72,181 of VZSZ01012041.1, forward strand.
CGATTATGCAAGATTATTTTGTGTGTGTGTAAGACAACTACGTCAAAAGTGGGCAAGCTCTGCTCTTAACAGGGATGTGTAAGAGATGGCAAAGGAGAAGTGCTGTTCCTATGCAAATTTATGGGATTCTGAAGTACATTGATGCCATTTCAGTTTTGCGCAACTATAAGAAGTTTCTTATCCTGCCGCCCCTCAGGATCCCCACAGCGTGGTTGAGGCTGCTCTCTTTGGGCCACAATAAGGGCAGCTTGCTTTAATGCCTAGGGCTTAGCCCCTCCTGGGTGTGAACACAACTGGAGTCAGAGAGAGAGTCTGCAAAGCTTCTCTGCGAAGTATACAAGGCCTTCCTTGGTTCCTCTGTCAGCTTCATTCTTGCTGGAGTTCAAGAGGCCCCACTGCCAATTAATGAGGTATTAACTAGTGTTTAGGTTGTCTCCTTTCTTTCCTAATGACTGTTTAGGTAGGAAGGTAACAAGATTCTTGCCCAGTGCCGTATTGTTTAAGTGAGAATGAAATCAAAGCCAGAGGCAGCTTTTCTGAAGCCAATGTAATGTGGCACAAGATACGGTTACTAGCAACAATCCCATCCTAAACATTCTCTCAACTGCACCATTGTTTGTAGCTACAGAAGACTGAAACAGAGAGAAGGAGCCTTGATGAATGATTGAAGTGGGAGGCCTGCAAGTCCGATGTCTAAACTGTCTGCTGTTGTCTCTGGGGAAAGCTACTGGTCCATTCCTTCCCCAGCTCCTATTCCTTGGGAGGGATGTAGAACAAGAGACAATTTTTCCTTATCAATCTAGTGGAACCTCTTCGGCATTTTCTCCTCGTGGGAGTAAATCTGAGGTTCCCGATGTTTAAGGGCTGTTTTCTCTTCATTCCCAAGCAGGAGCTGGATGCATTTAACAGCTGATGGTGCTATGTTGTAGGGAACAGGACATAGCCTTACAAATTAACATCTAAAAAACCATGGAGTCAGTAACAAACAAATTGTAATTCTTTTCATTGTTAGGTTACATCTTTTCACAAATGTAAATAGACTCTTGATAAAGTCTTTCTGAAAGCTCCTAGTTTTGAACTCTGTGGCTGGGAGGTGAGTTTCACTCTTGTAGGGTAAACACACTCTGAGTTACAGAAATTAAGGAAGCAGGTGGCAACAAAATATTTCTGTGTAGATGTCTCCCCACAGAGGTGGTAAGCTGTAGGTGGCCTTTGCCTGTCATATATTTTTATTCTGTTACTCAGATCCCAGCCATGAGGGCACAGCGGAGGGGATGGAAAACATGGCAGATGCTGTCACTCATGCCCGATTTGTGGGCACGGATCATGCGAGCGATGAGGTTGTCTTGATGAAAATCCTGCAGGTAAGTGGAGAGAAATGGTAATTACCATAATGGTTGCTGCCCGTTGTGGAACATATCCTGTTACATGGAGATGAAGTGGAGGGAGCAATGTTTTGACTCTGTAGGAGCTTAGTGACAGACTTTATTTTTAAACAGATGGCTCATATACCTGTGGTAAAAGCTTTTCCAAATGAAAATAATTAAAAGCTTAAACGAAATGATTTTTAAATTAAGGGCTTGATAATGTGGTGGTGTTGATAATCCTACCTTGTGCGTGGTCTGTGTTAGTGAGGGGTAAATTAAGCATATGGAGCTCTCAAACTTGTTTTTGAGAAAAAGTCTTTGTTGAGACAAACCTATGAACTATACACCTCTTCAGTCTCTGTACTTTTGAGCAGATAGCTGGTTACTGAATTCTTAAATACTGGGTAGCGTGCAGCATATCAGGCCTCTTTTAGAAGTGTGTCTGGAGATCACTCTTGTCTCTGCTCATGGCAATCCTTGAGGAAGCCAGCCTTCTCTCGGAAATGCATGCAAGTGTCATTGTACTATGGGACATACGTGCGCTGTTCTTTGCAGGTTTTGAGGACCTTGCTGCTCACTCCAGTGGGAGCCCACCTCACCAACGAATCGGTGTGTGAGATCATGCAGTCCTGTTTCCGCATATGCTTTGAAATGAGACTCAGTGGTAGGTTTGTTCATACTTCTGCAGTTAAGAAATGATCGGGTTTCCTCAGCATTAACTAGTTCTATTGTAGATCATGCAGCCGTGAAAGCTCCTGAGCTTTATATTATTGTATCTTTCTACAACTTCATGGAAAATTTGTTAAGAGTTCACTGTACAACTTTTGACTGCTCTTTTTCCCCAGCTTTGTGGCGCCACCTTGTGATTATATGCCCATTTGCAGTAATGCGGTGTTGGAGCTGGTTTTAATAAATTTGCCGTAATCTCTGTAAACAAGGCTCGGAGGGGAGTCTGCTTGAAGAAGCCTCTTGATAATATCACACTGAGTAATGACACCTGTGTTATTTGTTTTTGTCTTCGCAGAGTTATTGAGAAAATCTGCAGAGCACACTCTGGTCGACATGGTGCAGCTGCTCTTCACAAGGTAAACCTGCTTGTGTTTGCCTCAGCATTGCCAAGATGGCCCTCTAAGGACAGAAAGATTCCACACTTCCACTTAAGGGCCCTCAGAAAAATCATCCAAAATGGTCATTATTTAGAGGTGGAAGGGAATGAAGGATTTGGCACTTTTCTCTTGGGCTGACCCTGTCAGGCTGCATGGAGACTGAGATAGGGAAGGTTGCCCAGTTTAAGGTGTCCTTTGAGGAGAGATGGACAGCCAAGTAATGAAGAGCTTTAGGATAGGGAAAGAGTTTGAGGACAAAGAATGCAAACTTCACTCAAAAAAAAAAAAAAAAAAGAAAAAAAAGAAAAAAGGGCTCTAAAAATATAGCTCGCTTCGGGAGAGAGAATAGAAATGGTGTTGAATAGTCACATGTTGATTTCAAGCTGAGCGCTTTGACCTCACATATCAAAGAGAATTTTAAACTCTTGAGATCATACGTCTTGGACAAATGTTCTGCCCTTTTCAGCACCCTTCAGGTAATTAAGATTACTTTTTTTAAACTCAAGTTAGTTATTTAACTTCAAAACTGTTTCTCCAGATAGTGAAGTAATCATAGACTTTCTCTGGGTATTGTAAAAAGAAAATGTGCAGACATATAAATACTTTTAGTAGGAAAGGATTGTAGTAATACTGGCAGCTTGTCACACTCAGTTCCAGTGGGTTCTCAGGGTTTTTGTTTTTTTTTTTTTTCCTCTGTGCACCCTGTGTCATGGAGTGCACTGGATGAGTGTGGGGCAGAGTCAGAATCAATCTCTCCAAAGAGGAGAGACCGCATTACTTTTTCTCCAAATGCAGATGTGAATCTTACTTAGTGCTTATTCATTATTTAGTGTGTCCTCCCCTCTGTCCTTCTTGATAAGGCTTGGAGGCAGTGCCACCATTTGTGCCTGTGCATATTGGGATAGAGAAGCAAGACAAAGACAGCAACTGCAAGGGGTGGTTTGGCCATCTTGCTTCCCAGAAAAAGAAACAGCCAAAGCTGTCTGGCAAGGCTTTTATGCTTCAGCAAGCAAAGATAGAACTGTAGTAAAGGAACAGAAGGGAGAGCGGGGTGTGTGGAGTTGTAGAGCTGTATGCATTTGTCATTTGGTTGCACAGGTGAGAGCAGTCTACCTCCTTTATGTCTGAGGCAGTGAGTGCTTGGCTCAAAGCATTCTACTTAAACTTATAAACACAATTATGGTGCATAGTGTATCTATGATGCAGAATAGAGGATAACTATTGGGGCTTCTACAGAGTTAATGAAAAGAGTTGCCATGACTAGTAATAACATGTACGCTGCAAGAGTCCTGGTGTGGATGACGCTCTGGCTCAGCAGCTGTTTTTAACAGCATCGGAGAAACCTGTTTTGAACCAATCTAATTAGTCCACTGCTGAAAACATACACTGAAGGAAAAGAAACTGTACTTACACGACCATTAACAATGAAAATCAATATAGCAAAATTGTCATTAGCAGTAATAGCATGCAGAGCACCTCTCATCTATACTTGTTTTTTTCCCCCTCAACGGATTTTGGCAGGAAAAGAAACTAAGAGCAGTTCTTTTTGTGGAGAAAACCTAATTTGGGTTTTCTAGTATCTGCAGCATGACTGAAAAGACCAGTCTATTTTTTCCCCCTTCTTGTTAACCTAAGAAAGCTTATGTATTTTGGCTTGTTCTGTGTCTTTCAGGTTGCCTCAGTTTAAAGAAGAGCCTAAAAGCTACATGGGAACGAACATGAAGAAAGTAAGACTCAGCACTGTGTTGGCTGTTCTGCTCTCGTCTCAGGCTTGCGCTCATCTCTTCATTGTTTCTTTTCATACTTGTGTTTCTTCATCCCTGCAAGTCCCTAGTTCGCTGAAAGAGCACGTTTAACCACATAAATGGACATAGCTTCATTAATTCTGTGGGATTAAGCCCATGTAGTCTAGTACGGAATCTTGTTAATGATTGTGCTGCCTAAGTGAGTCAGTCTGGATTCTGGGAACAGCCATCAGCTGCTGTGGGCTAGAAAACCCCAGCAAGTTACGGGACCTGATGGTGATGTCGTCTGATCATTTGCTGTCTTGTGCTCTCTCACCAGCTTCTTTCTCATCTTTCTTTATTCATTACAGGTCTAATACTGAGCTCTCGGGATGTATTTGTCCAGTTCTCCCTATGTACAAAGGAAACTTTCTGAGGCTGGTGAAACAGCATGAAAGCACTATGAAGTTGGGCTATTGTAGAACAAGCTTTGATGGCTTCTAGAAGGGGCAGCATTCTGTAGCAAAAACCTTAGTTCACATGGGCAATACCATCTCTATTAGCAGCCAAATCAAAGTAGACTGTTCTTTTTCTCCCTTCCCCTAATACACAATTTTCCGAAGGTGGAAGGTCCAGGTTTGTTCAACACCACCGTCTCCCTCTATACAGTGAGGTTATTAGCAGCTGGACTCAGTTTGGCAAATGTGACCATACGTGATTACTGATGTAGTAATTTCTTAGATGGAGGGAGGTTCACTTGAGGAACTCCATATATACTTCTATACATGTGTATTCTTTATACTCCATATAAAGTATGTCAGTAAAGGTACAGGGTTCTATTGTTGAGAGCAGCAGGATGGGAAGAACTTCCACTCTGTTTTTATTTTTAATTAGTTGAGAAAAGTGGCAACATTGGGTAAATGTACATTTCAGAGCCAGTATAGCAGTGTTTTGAGAAACTGAATGTTTACTTACAGGAATCTGAAACTAGCTTGGGGTTTTACTTCTTTTGTGGTAGCCTAATGACTGCTTGTTTCCCTTGCTGTGGGAGAAAAGTGGCAAGATTTGTGATGATGGTAGGCTGGCCTAAGGAAAGCTAAAGGAGGTCAGGGTAATGTACCTCAGGTATCAGAAATTGTTATGATCTGCATACAGAAGGTGTAAAGTGAAGGTGAACTTGAATTTAGGAATACCCTTATCAAGTGATGGCTGCTCCCAGCTTGGTTAAGTGATGCTCTCTGTCTTGTGTCTGATCTGTGCAGTTACCTTGTACTGTCTCTTTGCTGTGCATGCCAGGAATCTGCCCTGCAGCCTTGCACTCTGCCAGGTTATTCTTCTCTTTGGGTTTATTTTGCTTTGTTTAAACCGTGCATTTGCCTATCTTTCACAGATCTCTTCATGTCTCCTCAACAAACTGGAGCTAAGTAGTGGGGAACAGCCCAAAGCCCTGAACCAATTAGAGAGGGTATTGCTCTTTAAGAACCTGAAGGTCTCTCTCTCCCTTCTCCCTTCTTACCTTACTCCCTTCTTCTTTCTCTTGTAAACACCACATGAGAGATAGTTATGTTGTGCGCAGCAAATCTCCCTCCACTGATTTGACACAGCATGGCTTTTGGGGACAATGCATGCAGCGATTGCTTTGCGGTGTTGTGGCTGCAGCTGGGCCAGGCTAGAGAGGGAGGGACCCTTGTTTTACTGCAGCATTCCGTGTCTTGGTGAGTGCCACCTAAGGCACCATCACAGCATCCTCTGAAGGAAGGGAGTGGGAGGGCATGGGCAAGATTTGAGTCCTGTATGACAGTGAAAAACTGAAGAAAAGAAACATAAAAAGTGTAGATTGCTCTCTGAAGGCTCAAGCGTTGTGTCTCCTAGCTGTTGATCTTGGTTGTAGATGTAGCAGCATACCTGAGGAGTCTCTTGATCCAGCGTGCCTTAAACAGTTTTGCTCAAGGTGAATCTCTGAGCTTTGTTGCTTGGTACGGGGCCACAGAGTTCAATGCTCTCTCAAGGTTTTTTGAAGGAGACTGCTGTACATTTTCAACACTTTTGGCCATGTGTCTACTGAAATTAAATATGGTTCCCAGCACAGTATTTGCTAATGGGGGATGAGTGGGGCCGAACTGCATTACAAAATGTGTTAGTCCCTGCTAGTTCCCCTAGAAAATGCTTCTAAATAAATTGTAGGCTTGCAGATTGTCAGTTTTGGACCAGTCATAGAAACCTAGAGCCTAAATGGGACCCTTCTCAGTTTTCCATGTTGGTTCATACGCTTAATGTAGCTTTAGTTCTTCTCTACCTTAATGCTATTTGGTCCAAAAGCAGCTGAACAGAGCATTTACAGATGCATTTACCATTCTTTTATCCTTTGTCTATCTATGGTCAGGATAGTTTGGAAATACAGTGGCTGGAGACTCGCAGATTAATGCAGAGTTACACAGAAGATGACTAAGAAATGTTTCCCTTTGCAGTAGAAAGTTTTGTAGGTAAACATTGGGTTCTGTGGTGGGAGTCAGGAGGAACCTAAATCTGAGTTTTCGTAGATTTTGGGGGTGGATTATGTTCATAGTTGCCTAAGATGTATAAATACATTTCACCAGATAAACTTCATTTGTTGTTGCAGTACAGGCAGGTAGGTAAGTGAAATGACTGGACTGCGTTGGTGTCTCCAAGACTTGGATCGTGGACTGCGTTCTCTCTGCATGCTTTTGTGTCTTGAACGCTACTTGGTGTGCTGACCAGTTCCATGCTGCATCTAGAATGAGCTCATGTTATAGTATAATCACTTTAGTTACTAATCATTGGCCCCTGCCCTTTTCTCTTGAGGCTTACAGTATCTTATGGAAAAACAAACGAGTGCAGGTAAGGTGGCTTGTAGAAAAATGAGATCTCATGGACCCTTTAAAAAGCATCTTGTAGTATTACATTTTCCTTCACCTTCCTAGACCTTAGCTGGAGTTCTATTTTTAAAACCTCATCTATCAAAGGAAGCATTTGTAGTCTTGTAAATTATTTTTTTTTTTCTTCTACTATTTTGCGTACACATTTCTTTATGCAAAGGTAACTCAGATAAATGTAGTGGAATCTGTACTGAGTTCCAAGATGAACAAACAGTAGCTCTGAGCTCCCTCTCTACTCTGATTTCTAAAGAATGATTTTTTTAAATACTTGCTTCAGGTGTTTTTATTGTGGAATATGAGCTTAATCTAATCTGAAGGACATTGATAAATAGAAAACTAATGCAACCATAATATCACTGAGCACTGGAGAGGGAAGGGGAGTTTTAGATTATATTTAAAATTTAGGATATTTTAATGATCTATTAAACGCCATCTACCTGCAGCATTTAGTCAAGAAGGCAACCTTAGGCTTAAAAACTCAGCCTGTTAACATGCAACCAAGCTTTCTAGCAAAATCAGGAAATGCCTTGGTATTGAAGGTAAAATAAAGCATTAGAAATAGTTGCTTTAGCCAAAGATAAACTTTACAATTTTTTTTTTACATTTTTATACTAATATAAAAAAGAAGTAGTCATGGCATTGTTACCTTTTAATTCAACACAGAATACAGAATGAAAAATGTTACATTGCTGTCCTTTGATACATGCATTTTTTACATGCATTCTCAAACTCAGAGTTTGTTTGTTAAAACAACATATAGTCCCTTGACACTGGTGAAGCATTTCTATTAAGTATTTCTGTTCGCTTCTGCAATTTTTTTAAGCTATGCAATTGTCATTGTAGTTTGCTATTTCTTATTTACAAGAGACAGGAAAAATAAAAAAAAAAAGGTGGGGGGAATGATATGGGAGATAGTCCTAGGTAATCCTAGTAGGTAACTCTAATAAAAGAATACCTGTTGGCGTAGCACGTGGAATACTGGATGGTGTGAGATGGAAAAGACCTACTGGGTAATCTCATCTGTCTGTTAAATTGTTGGTAAAAACCCTCAACCTGCTTCCACCCCACCATCCCCACACCACCACCACCCCAAAACAAAATAAGAAAAACAAAAAAACTTTTGTTCTTGTCCAAATGCTTTATACTTTGATTAAATGTTTGGGATTCTTTAGAAATCAACTGAGTCTTATTGCTTGCCTGACTAAATGATGTCCCATCCATGTGAAAGCTGTTGTGACTCAGTCTCTGAAAGATGGCACAGGTTCATCCAAATGATGAGAGAGGGGCATACCTCTTACGAACCTCAAGAGGAGGAATCTTGGATTTAATACAAAGCACAGGACAATTGCTAAAAATGGATATTGTATCTGAGGAAAAGTGCTTTTTTGAAAGGGTTAGTGTTGAACCAAGATGGTATTTTGTGTTGTGTGAAAAGGGAACATCAGAAGTAGTAATTAAATTGTCAGCTTGAATCTTCTTCTGATGGGATGGTTCCAAAGTTACCTGTTTCTCAGGAGCATGACTGAGGGTAAAAGGAGTAGGACCAACATGGTTAGCTCATAGCAATATCTTGGCTCCATCTTGCTGATTCAATTCTGTGTCTGCTTCCTTCCCCCTCTCCCAATTTTTATTAGCAAGTAACTTTTAACTGGCAAATCGTTGCAACAGGGTATAGTAACTAGAAGCAGTCTTATTTTAAAATTATGTGAAACAGGGATTCTTGGGTTTAACACATTATGCTTCCAGGTTTCCTGCCTACTTGAAGTAGTTTGGTAGAATGAATCATAAGTCTTCAGATTTTATTTTAAAAGATACTGAAAAAGGAGAAAAAATAAATATGGCTATTTCTAGAATAGTTGGTAGGTAAAGTAAAACTACCTGGTCTAATTAGCCGCTTAAGCCTTTAATGAATAAAACTACTGGTAATGTTTAAGGCTCAGAGAGATGAAACATTAGGAATTGGCAAGAATGAAAGATAACATGTATGTTATATGGTCCTATGAATTAGTGAATAGGAAAGATAAGAGCTGACAATTTTTACATGAGAGAATTGTGATCCATAAGCATTTTAAAACATTTTGAAATCTACACAATTTTATTTTTAGCTGCATACTTGTCATGTAAGTGTTTGTCAGAAGCTGTGATTTAGAAGAGATACTTGCTGCAAAATCTGGAGGAAGTAACGAGCAAAGTAATTCTGAATCTTCTGTCAATTAACAAGCTTAAGGAAACTGTAGCATAGCTAAAACTTGAGGATTAGTTGTCAAACAAATAGAATTTGTGGTGCAAAGAAAAGTTACACAAATGGTTTACTGCACTGGGACATAACATTTTCACAAGCTTTGTTTAAATGAGAAAAATTACAGACTGTGTATAGCAAGTTAGAATTCTAGCTGGGAAAGGGAAAGTGATGGAAAAAGCAGTAGCAGAACTTAGGAGGTTTATTGGCATTTAAGAGTAGTAGTAGCTGGAAGGAGGCAAGTTGCAGAAGAAGGAAGGGACTAAAGAGTATAGCTGTCTTCTAGAGAATTTAAATCTGATGGTAGTGATATAGGAAATAAGGAATATTATAGCCTAAAATATAACTTAACTGTGATAAAGTTACAAAGAAGAATACCAAGTAGGGACTGGTACTGAGACTTGCTGAATGGTTTCCACTACATGCAAGGTACCTGTTCACTGGTTAAATGTTCACCCCAAATTGTAAAGGTCTGACAGCATCAGAAAAGCTGACTGGAGGTACCAAACCAAAGAGTAAGTGCAATCCTGCACTTAGAGGAACTTACTTTAGAAGGAAGCTGTTTTCAGTTGCCACTGTCCACGTGACTAAATATCGTATTGTTTTTAGGAAGTTCTGGGGCATCTGTGTGTGCTTGCAATAAAAGCACTCTGCAGCAAGTGCCACACAGTCTGCATTGCTCCAGCTGTGGTTCTTGTTTGCCTGATCAAAGATCTGTATAAGAACTAGAAGTAGGATCCTGGTCAAGAAGGATGTCAAGGGTTAGGTTAGATTTAGATCCGAAGAGGAGTAATGACAGAAGGCAGGTGAAAGCAGAACGTGGTTTGTTTCTAAACCACTAAGGTGGTATTTGCAACGTGTCGTGCACCAGGAGTGAGTGAAGTGTTAAAAGAAACACTTGTTCATAGTAAAAGATACCTGGAGAAAAGTGAACATGGCATTGCTATGAAGATGAAGAGTGAATTGAGGCAAGAGATAAGTGACAGAGCTGCAGACTGCAGTGTGCAACTGGGTGCTCAGGCTTCATTCTCAGCCTTCCTGTATAGATGGTGAAATTTATTTGAATGTCAAACCTGACTAGTACTTGCTTAAATACTTTAATTGACACCCTTTAGAAGTCTGAAGACATTGGCAAAAGCGAAGAGATGTGAGATGTGCCTGTAGGTCTAAGAGAATTCTTTATCCTAGTGCAAAGCTAGGAAGTGTTGATAAGGAAGAGGGAGTGCTGTGATAATTGAACTGTTAAATATATCTTTTAGCAGAGTAACTGCAGTAAATTGTCCCTTGATTCAGGCATGGAGTGTTGGCTGTTGTGTGGGTAGTGGGGAGTCAGGGGCTGGTTTGCATGATTTTGAGGTGCTGATTAATTTGTGTGATATGTTTAAGTGCTGTTGCCTGACTTTGAGGGTTTTGAGACAGCCTTTGTGGGTTGGCTTGTGTAATCCATTGTGCTATGTGGTTTTGCTATACCGATATTCTTAATGATTATTGGTTTTCAGTTGAAAATGAGAGCTGGAGGAATGAGTGAGTCATCAAAATGGAAAAAACAGAAGAGATCACCAAGGCCTCCTCGCCACGTAACTAAGGTCTCTCCTGGGACAGAACAACCAGCAGCCAATGCTAGTAACACCACAGGTAAGTTGAAATGTTTCCAGAGACCAGGCAGCTCAAAGTTCCAGAGCAATTTTGGAATCTGTCTTTATTTCATTTCTCTTAACATGTTGTTTTGCATTAGATTTTTTTATACTAGTTCTCAGCAACTACAGCAATAAAACATGTCATAGCTTTTCAGGTCCAGGAGAAGGAGTTTGAAGGAGATGGGATACATATTGATGGAGGAGAGCATCGTCCTGTGGCTAACTTGAGAGCATTCCTCTGCTTTCAGCATGCCTTACAGGGGTAGTTTGTACAAAAGGGAGTGGGACCGGGAGAGGGGGCTGAGGTTATGGGCAGTCACGTGGTGTGGAAGAGTTGGAGGGTGCAGCAGGTACATGGAAGAGATTGAGAACAAGAACACTGGCAACAGGAGAGCTAAGGGAGCTGGGGAGAAGGTTTCCAGCAACATGAGATTGCTGACTTAAGTGACATATTCTTTCCTGTGTTCCTGAAAGGTGTGGTCGTAATGAGGGAAGAGCAAAGGGTGACTGGGGAATATATACAGGTAGAACTGAGGGATGTGCAGAAACAAAGGTATCAAGGATCGGTGAATGAACAAATCTCTCACTATAGATGTAAAGACTGAAAATGTGCACTCATATTCCATCAAATTTGAATAAAATACTACACTCATTAAAGGACAGGGAAATATGGGGTGCTCTTATGACTGTTATGGGAAGAATAGTGGCCTTTATATGGTAAGACGGCATGAAGAGTTATGTAGGGGAAAAAGTAGAGGGAACAGCAAAGGTAGCTGAAAGGGGATTGTGCGCAGGAACTAATGGGTATATGCGTGTATCCTCTTTCATGTTCAGCCTGCAGAAGTGATACAGTATGTGACTAGTGCTGCAAGCTCAGGAATATAGTGTTTGGGGGCTTTCATATCCTATTGTTGTATAGGAGTAGACTAAATAGTTATAACTGTTTCTAACCTCTCCTCTGGATAAATGAGACCCTCTGGCTGTAAAGTACTCTGTCTTGTGTGCACTCTACATTTTGACGGCTCAGACATAAACATTAACAGTGAAAGGAAGCAGACAGGAAAGTAGAAATAATAGCTGTGTAAAATACCTGGTTATTCTGTCACAGGGAACTATTCAGTGTAGTGTGAATGATCCCAAATGTGTTTCTACCCAACAGCATGATTGGAGAAAACTAAGGAAATAAATGCGACCAAATTGCATGTAACTCAGAACATCCATCCAATGAGAACTTATCTCTACATAAATCATTATATTTAAGTTTTCAAATAGGTACTAAATTCTGTTAAATGGCATTATAACTCCTGTAACACTTTAGAGGGAAAGTTGAATTGTGTTACGAAGTATGTCATTAACTCTGACCTTGTAGTGCTAGGTAATGTATTAATGGTGCTTTTTAGGCCAGAATCCTGGCTTAGCAGGTGATGAAGAAAATTGATCAGGTGACTGCAAAATTAATCATGTATTCTGTTACATTTCTTAAAAATCCAGTAATGTCCTGCTACTTATTTAAGACGTTTCCAAAAATCAAGTTGGCAATAAAACACCACTGTGCAAAACCGTACACATTTCACATGTAAATTCATAACATAAGTCTCGTTTGTACCTATACTGTGCCCTGCAGTATATCTTCTCTTTTTTTAATATTTGTTTTACGTTTTTTAAATTCTCCTCAGAACCATGAAAGCTGCAAATACGTGGGTTTCTTCTAAAGGATAACTTGGATTCCTGGAGCATTGTCTCATATTTAGAAATAGTAAAAATCCTTCACTGCTCCGTTTCAGGACCATTTGAATTCTATCGCAATTCCATTTGTTTAGGGAGAATTAAAGAAATAGGTCTTGCCTTCCAATCAAGTTATAATTATCACTTTGAAGGAATGACTAATTCTTGATGCAAGTCTTTAAAGTGGTTGTAGCATTGTATCAAGGAATAAAGTACACCATGTGGACTATTTTCAGATTTCTAATTGTAGAAAACCTCTGCACCCTTTATCTAACTATGTGAATTACCTTATTTGCTGAGTTTGTTAGATTCCAACTATTGTGTTTTAATTTGGAGAACTGCTAGTATTCCACCTGTTTGTCTATTTAATTTGTTAATACCTAGCAAAAGAGAGCTTAGTATCTATGTTCTCTACATCAATGCATAACCATCTGAGATCATTCGTAGTGTGAAGTAGTGATCCAAGTACAGAATAATACTGATCTTTTTGCTTCTGTTTCTCATCAGCAAGCGGAGTTACTTTCATAGATGTTCCTCCCAGCTCCTCTGGGAGCTCAGAAAATGTTTCATCTGCGGTCAGCCCTGCTACAGACAGTGGTTTGGAGTTGTCCTCACAGACTACCTCCAAGGAAGATCTGACAGACTTAGACCAAGTCCCTTCTTTGGGACTTAATGCAGGAATGCCTTCAAATGAGGCCAAAGTCACTGAAAATCAAAATCAGCCTGAACTCCAGGTACATGGATATAAATTATAAAGAAAAGTTCCAGCTCCCAGCATAATCAGTTGTGGGTTTAGCACACTTACTCTTTTTCAGTCTGTTGTTTTGGTCATCTGGTGTATAGTCCATTTCAGTTTAGGGTCAGAAGAAAACATTCCTAGCTATAAGTGATTTGTAAATTCACAGACATTCATTCTTTGTTTTTCTCTTGAGACCATCCCCATTGGCAGAGAAATGATAACTGCAGCCCAACAGTGCACCTGGTAGCTAGTTGTACTCCTGCCAATACCATTAACCTTAATTAAAGGAGAAACTGTTAGAGGGAAACACAGAGGAAATCTGCAGAATTCATTTTATTATCTTTAGTGAACAATTTTACTTGAGTTTGTAGAAATTCAGCTGTTGGTGTTTGTGTATGTGCATTGCTGTTGCTGTGAAATATAACAAACCTGAACCAAGGCCTTTGTCAGTATGTTCTCCTTTGTGTTGTCTCCACTTCCCCTGCAACAGTAATACTGTTGAGAGGATGGATTAGACCTGCAGGGAACCTTTCAGAGCTGCAGATATTTTGAATGGTAAAAAATGCTAAGAGGGCATAGATAGAAATAGTGTGCTGAAATTATGTAGCATTTAAAACCAAAAAATGAGGCAAATCCTACCCTCAGGGGCAGTAAGAACTGATAGGTTATAGGAGTACCTTCAAAGTAAAGTCCTTAGTCTTACAACCTAGAGTTATGTAAAATAGATAACAACTAGATAGAAGTGAAAGGGCATAGGGGATTTCAGATTATCTAGAGGTGCTCTTTTCTCTTAAGTTTTGTTTTCCTGCTCCTCTGCCATTAGTGACCTGTGTAGTTCTAACAGTTCTGAATGACCCATAAACAAATAAGCCTTTCTTTTAGCTTGTCTAGTGCTTGTTAATGCTTGTTTTGCTTCTTCCATTCTCAAATGACTGGTATCAATGAAGAATGAAAGTCTGAGGGAGGAGAAGATCCAGTCAGCTTCTGTCGAGTCTATCCCTGAGGTCTTAGAGGAGTGCACATCTGTAGCAGAACATTCTGACTCTGCCTCAGTTCATGACATGGACTATGTAAATCCCCGAGGAGTACGTTTTACTCAGTCTTCCCAAAAAGAAGGTGAGAGGTGGGCAATGTTGCTAAAGTCCTTTCTCCTTTCCACTATTCTGTTTCACTTTTCTGCAAAGAAGGCGGTAAGCTCCTGTTCCTCAGCAGGCCCATAACAATTTCATTTGTAACATTTGTTAGGCACCTGCAACAAGCAAAAGCAAAGTTAAGAGTGTGAATCTCTCTTTTTCTTTTAGGAGCAGCCCTGGTCCCATATGGGCTACCATGTATTAGAGAACTGTTCCGCTTTCTTATCTCGCTCACCAACCCTCATGACCGCCACAACTCTGAGGTGATGATCCACATGGGGCTGCAGCTGCTAACGGTTGCCCTGGAGTCAGCACCCATTGCAAACTGCCAGTCCCTCTTGGGACTTGTGAAGGAGGAGTTGTGCCGGCACCTATTTCAAGTGAGTCTAGCTTATGCTAGCATGACATATGGCACTGGGGAGTCAGATACTGATTTGCATCAAAGAGTCTATTGGAATTTAGTATTCTGAGGTTTGGCAGGTCTCGGTCTTCAAATAACTCTCATTGCAATGCATCAGAGAGCTTCTGAATTGCACCAGTGAAACAGTGCTGTTGCAAAGCCAGAGAGGCTGTCATGTGCTATTTTCTTCAGACCAGGGCCAAGAAGAATGAAGATCATTTGAATGAACTGTTACTGTGGGGTAACACTGTGTTTTGACATAATTGGTTTTTATGTAATTATGGATGCAAGTTACCAGCTTGACAGTAGGCAGGACCTTTGGAGTACCAAGCTATTAACTGCAAAAGGGCCATCTCAGAGAGAGGTCTTCTCCCAAGTTCCTTCTCCACTAACAGGATCTGTGGACTAGGTAAAAGAACAAATTTGTTGTAGGAAGTGTTACCACAAGCAGCAGGGAATTCAGTATATTCATCATCACTAGCAAAAAGTGAGACTGGGAGGTTGAATAAGGGCTTGTTTTTTGAAATACCATTGCTATGGGAGGCAGTGTGTGGATCTCAAGGCTGTTGCAGGTGTTACCTGCAGTGCCACAGTACTGCTACTGCACATAATGACTAGCCTTTGTAATTCTTAAAGGGTTCTTTTGTTTCCTGTTCAGCTACTGAGTGTTGAACGGCTCAATCTGTATGCAGCCTCCCTCAGGGTGTGCTTTCTTCTCTTTGAGAGCATGAGAGAGCATCTGAAATTCCAGCTGGAGGTGAGTTTTTTGAGTATCACTGGGTGCCTAGTAATAGTTTATTGGGCTTCAGTTAAATGTGTATAGCTAGGCAGGAAGATGTAGTCTAAATATCAGTTTACCTTTGTATAAATGACTCTGTTGGTTATGGGTAGGCTGTGTAGGCCTTTTCTTGTTGGATAATAAAATGTCTTTGAGACTGGTGTACTACACTATCCGCCTTCATACCGTGTTTTTTTTTTTTTAGAACGGTAAATCCAGGTGCACTGAATGGTAGAACTATTTGAAACCTTCTTACAACCTCCTTCAGAATGAGCCATCATTAAAGATGGAGTGCCATGTGCTTGAAGATATCTAGATTCAAGATAAAGCTTGAATCTATTTCTGTAGTCCTCAAAGCTATTCACTGTCCTGCTTTCTTTTTTCTTTCCTTAAACTGAGCTGCCCTGTGTTTCTGCCAGATGTACGTCAAGAAGCTGATGGAAATAATCACTGTGGAAAACCCAAAGATGCCCTATGAAATGAAGGAGATGGCTTTGGAGGCCATTGTCCAGCTGTGGAGGATTCCCAGTTTCGTGACTGAGCTCTACATTAACTACGACTGTGACTATTACTGTGCCAACCTCTTCGAGGAGCTCACCAAGCTGCTCTCCAAGGTGCTGAACCGCGGCCCGGGGGCTGCCGGCCCCAGCGGGTGCGAGGGAGGGAAAGAGGGAGGGGGCAGCCGGTGTGCCAAAGGGGAAGCCAGTAGCTCCGAACAAGGGGAAGCCCAGATGCTGAACTTGAGAATGGGAGTGGTCAAAAGATTCAGGGTAAGTAGTCTGTAGAGATGAAGATGGCCATTTACCATTTGGAAGCAGAAGAGAAAAGAATAGCCATGATGCTTTAATAATGTCAGAGCAGATAAACCATTAAGTGTGTGCTAGAAAACTTTGCATGAAAAGTTTAGGGTGTTCCATTGTATGCTTTACGCTTCCCCAAGCTGTGAGGGAAACTTCCTTCCCCCATTATGGTCAGAGGCATGAAAATTGACTAATACTTATATTTTATTTCCCAGAATGCCTTCCCAGTTTCTGGACAGCTGTATACTGTTCATCTGCTGTCTCTGGAAGCATTGCTGACAGTGATAGATAGCACTGAGGCACACTGCCAGGCCAAAGTGCTGAGCAGCATACATCAGCAAGAGAAGGAAGCTGTCAAATCCAGCCCAGAAACCATGAACAGCACCAAAGAAACAAGCAATAGTAAGACCCCTTTCTTTGACATTTTGATATTAAGCTTAGTCTTGTGCTAAACTTGCAGATCTCATTTTAGTAGCTGATATAGTAAACTCCTTCAATACATGTTTTCAGTCTTCCTGTTGCATGTTTTAGAACTACACACTGATGTTAATAACCATGCTATTTGTAAAATTTACAGATATTAAAATGTGCCCTCATCTGAAGCTTTACATAAAGGCCATGTCAAGACTGGCAGTCACAACAGAAGGAGAGTCTGCCGTGGAATTCACATAGACAAAATACAGAGGATACTGAGGAATCACAGTTACTGGGGGGAACTCCTTCGAATAACCACATGTTCGGTTTAGAGTGATCAGTTCATTATTGCTCTGCTGCTAGCTTTTTCCTTGGCTTATGGTTTTGTTTATGTGTGGGATTATTTATTTATTTTTAACTTCTACAGATAATGAGAGAGTACTTAGTGAGGGAAAATCTTCCACTGCAGTCTCAGAGACAGCTGGGGCATGTCCTCCCACCAGTGGGTGCCTTATGGCTGACCAGATGAAGGAAGGCTGCATGGAATTGGAAGGAGGAAGTGAGGCAGGTAATAGTCTCTGCAGTACCCCGACACTCTGTGTGTATATGCCGACAGTGCTCCTGACATTTGCTGACTGCTCCTGCTATACTATAGACCACTGTAGCTATTGTGTGTTCAAAACTGGAAGGAGGTATATGGTGAATATTTGTTTATTATATGTGTGCTATATATGCCCGCTAACTGTTGCGTTTCTTCTGGGAGGGGTTAGATCTGGTGGGTCACTTTGGGACAAAAGCATGTGAAATTCATACCAATGCTTAGTATTTTTAAGGTAGTCAGGGGCTCTCCAGGGGAACAGTAATGTAGGTAGTCAAAATAGTCAGAAAGTGAAGTCTTGTGGATGTGTGAAATTGTCCAGGACACAAAGCTACTATGCAGTTATGCTGAACCAAAGGTGGGTGGGAGGAATGTAGTAACTGAATAGTAGGAATGTGACTGCCATTTGCAGGGCAGCACATTGCAGCATGACTCTGTGACTGAAAGTTATGATGGGACACTGTAGTGGGCTGAGTGCTACTCTGGGAGTAGGTTTGACTGTAATGATGCTTTGTCCTTCTAGCTGAGAAGAGTATCCCCAGGAAGCCTACTCGATTTTCTTGTATCCTTCCAAGCCCTCAGGAACTTATGCAGATTAAGAACAAAAAGAAGGTATGATTTAGAATATACTACAAATAGGTCTTTGAGTGTTCCCCTTGTTTCCCATCCCACATGGGCTTTGCATGATTGGTGGTATCTCAGAAATTTTAAGTTCTAGTATCTGCTGGTAAGAATTAAATGGTCACTGAAAATCCTGCTACACTGCAGAGAGCGCAGGGATTATTATCTGTTCTGGTTTAGTTGTGCTAAAAGTTGCAAGAGGTGTTGGGGAAACTTTGTGGCACTATATGTAAGCTAGGTCCATCTGATTTCTGGGTGGGAAAGTTGATGAATCTAGTTTGCATTATATCGAGATAATCAGGTAGTATAATCGAAAAGGGCAGGTTGCCTTCTTATCAAAGCTGTAAATGGGGAGCGTACCAAGAGGCCCGTAGTAGAAATTAATAGTCTAGCCTGCTATTCTGATTTATTTATTCCCATGTTTGCTTTATCATAAGGATATGACAGACAGGATCGTCTTGCTTGTGGCAAAGCCATTCTTTGTCTAGATGTCTGTTTCTTTGAAGCTCATTAATCCAAGTTACAATCTAAACTTTGTACAGATTTCCATTCCCTGAGTGCTTCCAGTCTATATCTAGTGTTGACGAAGGTGCTCTATGCTGATGGCTTTGTATTTATCTGCTGTCTTGTGTCGAGCATCAAATACTGGTCTGCTTCTTCACCTCCAGAGACAGCGGATGAATGTGATATCTAAAGTCCCTATGCATTACATGGGACTGCTTTTTTTGGTTGGGTTTGGGTTTTTTCTTTTCATTCACAGATGTTCTTTGTACAGATTTTGTTCTCTTTGCACAACATATACATGAGGGAGGTAGATTATTTAGGAAGTGAGAGATTACTGAATTTCAATATGAAAATGACACCTATCCTGGATGAAACATAGTAGTTGTGGGGTAAGAAGCCAGATAATATAGTGGAAAAAAGAAATTAATGTCTTTGAACAATTCATAGGTGGTAAAGAGAGATTTTTGATTTATACCTGACTAAAAGGCTTCTGATGTCTCTCTCCAGAATAGGTGTTTTTATTTTGCATTAGTATAAGGGAGTGGTGGTCATATTTGTTTAAACTTACTTCAATATTTTTGTTTAAGTAAGTACAACAGATCTTTCTGCTGCGATACTAATCTGTGCCTTGTGATCTGCTTTGGCAGTCTGTGGATCTGAATGTAATTTAAGGCATTGGTTTCTCTGTAGGCAGTCTTCTGTAGTACTTAAGAACTTGGTTCTTTTCCTACAACACAGTGCTGCAGTGGGATAATGCTAACTGGCTTACCGAGCCACAAGGACAGTGCAGGCAAGTGATTGTCAGCACAGTCTTCAAAGCAACCACCAAGTTCTGGCATTAGCTAATTTCTAAGAAATTAATATTGATTTTAGTTACTGTTTCGTTTGTAACCTTTTGCTTTGCATTAAATATAGCTTTCATGGCAGCTTTGCTGATGGACTTTGTGTGAAAGTCCATTGTGTAGAAAGGAGCTCACATAGTGCTTCCACTGGTCTAACTGAAAACCTCCATTAATACTCCAGCTTTACTGTGCTGGAAAACGAGGTTAGAAGAAATCAAGAGCATTGCCAGTGCTTGAGAGTTCCTTAAAGAAAGTTCCAGGTAGTCCTAGAAAAAGGGCAGTGCCTTACACTACAGCAGAGGGCAGAAAGATGTTCATAGAACTCTCTTAGTTTGCCCAGGGAAAATCCTTTCCTGACCTTAAATCCGCTAATGGTTTCATCCTGAGCATGTAAACAGGGCACACAAAATGTTCAGCTTAAGTTATGTTGATGCTGACACGGCACCAGCATGTTCTGCTTCCTGTAACCTCTGAAGTACTAAACATTACCACAGCTGGAAGGAGGAAAAAAGCTAAATAAAAAGAGAAAACAAATTATGCATCAAATGGAAAACTTTCTTTGATGTTTCCAAAGGCAATAAGCAGAATCTCAAAAGCGTAGGACTGACGTGATTATAAATGCAGTGCAAACTGTCAGCAGTCTGGTCTCCTTTCAGGCGGTCTTAAGAAGTAAAACCAGTCCACAGAATACCCTAGGGCTTGGGTTATGGGATTTACAGCTGAACAGAAATGCTGCTAGCGTCATACAGTCCCTTCAGGCCTGTTATACGGGGGCAGCACATGGTTATTATTTTGTTATGCCCTCACACTGGGTCCTTGTGCATTCCATGCTATTTCAGGCTCTGGGTTTCATTGCAATTTGAAGATGTTACACAGGCGGGGGAAGCAGAGAACAGAGGGCTGGTGGCTTCTGAGGTAGTGAGAAACCCAGGGGAGCTAGTAATCATGATGGTCACGAATTTAGTTCACTAGGTCATTGCTAGCAGTTTGATCGTGATAGGAGCTAACAGGGAACTGACATTTATTCTGGTGCCTTAGTAAAGTTCATACAGTTGTTTGTGCTTTTGGTTTTTCTGAACACCACCAAGAACATTCAGTTAACCCTTTCTTAGTCAAATGTTTTATGACACTGTGACTGTGGTGCAGTCTAGTTTCCTAAAATAAGAACCAAGCAGGGCAGAGTAGTTGACTTCCCTTCAAAACCAAAAATGCATCTGCTCTTCCCAGCCTACAGATAGCCTTCTCATGCTGGAATACCAGATGTTCCTGGGACCATGTCTCACTAGCAGAATGTTTTCTGGTTCTTAGTTTAAGCTTTTGCAGCACTTCTTCCTTGCACCTGCTGAATAAGTGCCAAGGATTCTTGCTGCATGTCTCCTGGCACTGATGCAGAGTACAAGAGCCTGGAGCCAAAGGGGACAGAAGAGGGCATGGAACCGTGCTGCTGTTGTAACTGGGCAGAGTTGATCTTGCCACATATCTGGGGTTCATCAGAGAGACCTTCCTCTGCTCTGTTTACATACTAGACCAGGTGAGGCTTTTGAGGTAGCAGAGCTAATTACTTGGTGAAATGTCAAAGCTTTTCAAAGACAGCAGCTCATGCTTGCTCTGTCCAGTATTATTCGATAGTGAATCCTTGTGATGAATGCAGGTTTTCTGGCCTTGGTTAGCCTTCTTGCTGGATTACGCAGTACAATAAACTTGATCATGCTGAGGTTGATTTATTTTCTACTTTGCTTTCCGTTCAAATGCCAAGAACAATCTAAAGTAAGAAGTGCACTTCAAGCTTGTATTTATCCAAATGTCTCCTTCAGCTCCTGATAACCGGCACAGAGCAGTTCAACCAAAAGCCAAAGAAAGGGATACAGTTTCTGCAGGAGAAGAACCTTCTTGCCACCCCCATTGACAACAATGAGGTGGCCAGGTGGCTACGGGAAAATCCTCGCCTGGACAAGAAGATGATTGGGGAATTTGTGAGTGACCGTAAGAATATAGACTTGCTGGAAAGCTTTGTTGGGTGAGTAGCTTTCTGTATCTCTTTAATCAGAACGGGGTGAAAGTTAAGAGTTCAGTGAACAAAAAAAGCAGTAGAATAGTAGTTCCTGGAGGCATCGGATTTGTATCTCCTGGTTCTCTGTGTACCACCATGCCTTAATTCTATGCATCTCTTGCATATGGTAACACCTTAGATACATATGATGTAGTAGTATGATACTTGAGCTCATTTTGGTAGGGCCAATCTCTGTGAAGACTGGAGAGATTATTACATACATAATCACCTATAGGATTGTTGACTCTCTTACTGGTTTTTGCCTGTTCATGGTGTATTTCTTCTTTGCTTGCCCCTCCATCCTTACTGTCTGTTCTCTGTGAAATCTGGTATTCTGATGCTGAAACAAACAAAACTGTAGTCAGTAAGTTTATCCTACCTTTCCCATCCTGTTTCAGTTTCTCATTGCATTTCGTTCTTCTTGCAGGACTTTCAGCTTCCAAGGTTTAAGGCTGGATGAAGCTTTACGACTTTATCTAGAGGCGTTCAGATTGCCAGGAGAGGCACCCGTAATCCAGAGACTGTTGGAAGCCTTCACAGAACATTGGAGGGTATGTGCTTGGTGGGCAGAAAGCTCAAAACTGCGTTATTTCTTGTGCTTCTGCTTGCCATGATGGACACGTCAGTTCAAACTGCCTATATAAGCTCACTGTGTCCTGCAGGCAGCAGCTGTTGTTTTGTATGACACGGCAGTGGCACATAGATTTCCAGGGTGCTTTTGGGAAGCTGGAGCCAGAGCTTGGGATTTTTGTTTGTCTCAGGGGTGATTCAGTACTGTGGGCAGGAAAATGGCTGTCTTGGGTCACTGATATCACTGTTCCTGTAGGACTAATTTCTGCATATGTTTGCCTTTCAGAAATCAAATGGGTCCCCGTTTGCTAATAGTGATGCCTGCTTTGCCCTGGCCTATGCAGTTATTATGCTGAACACTGACCAGCACAACCATAACGTCCGCAAGCAGAACGTCCCAATGACTCTGGAGGTGGGTGTTATCGGTGTAGGCACCTGTCTTCTCTGTTTTTGATAGCAATGTAGTAGCTGTTTTTATCTCAATGGCACTTTCTTTTTTTCCCTGGCATTCATCACTTATGTACACAATAAACTGTTGTGCAGCACTGAAGTTGAGTACAGTTGGAGAAGGGAGCTGTGGGCAAGGGGCAGTCTGAAGAAATACGAGCTTAGCAAACAACTTGCCATATTCGTCAAGAGGCTTGTGTGTGAACAGACTGTCTCCTAAGATATAGTAAGAATGAGAAGGTTCTTGAACCACTATGGGCTTCTAGAGAGTTCAAGTTCTGTGAGTGTCAGTGCAGCGGTACAGACCTGTCATTCTGATGTCCGGCCTCAGCTAAGCATGTGTTATGTTGTGTCTCTGTTCTTTCCTTGTGAGCAGAGACACGGGTTGCTGCACACTCTTGCCACTACTAATAGCATTTAGTCTTTGAACTTTGAGGCTGCATCTTGAAGAACACAGGAAAATCTTCTGGTCCCATGAAAAACAAGTGGGAGTACTGATCCTAGCCAAGCAGTTAAAGCTGGAGATACTAGGAATTACCATTAGTGTAACTTTTTTTCAGGAGTTTCGGAAGAACCTGAAAGGCGTGAATGGAGGCAAAGACTTTGAACAGGATATATTGGAAGACATGTACCATGCCATCAAGTAAGAATCAACCTGTCCTCTCCTTGTATGCAGAGAGCAAACTAGAGTTGTTTGGTCTGTGAGACCTCTGAAGAGTACATAGACACACACCGATCATGTGCCTGTTTGCCTCAGACCAACTTCCAGCTCCATGTGGGGCTGTGGTAACAACCCTGTCACAGTGATTGGACTGGATTTGTATCTTTGGATTCTTCCCATGGTATTTTAATCCACAGAGCTTAAGCTAAAGTTAAAAAATACATTACTTCTGTCAACATGCGAAAGAATGGCTGAGCAACACCAGCATGAGTGAAATGCTGTATCTAAGAAGGCTCTGTTTTCCAGACCAGGCCTTTAGACTTCTTTAGAACATTTTATGTAGTGCTAGAGACAATATCGCATCCCTAGGACAGCACTGGTGCCCTGACATAACATGTCCAGGTCTCAGATTCATACGTTCCGCTTTTGAGCTCTTCATACGAGGCTGCTCTCTGCACCAATCTCTTCTGCCACCCCTGAAGCTCTTGGCACACTGACCAGTATGTGAGGGGAATTCCTGGTGGCTGAGGCCGTTTTGTGCACAGACTAGCTCTGGGCGAGGAGCCTTAATCATAGCTCAGAAATCTAGCCTATCAGTAAATCCAGGCCCAGCCAATTTGAAGCTGAGAGGATTACATCTCTGAGGAGACAGGATGCGACTCTGACTCTCAGCTGGTTTCAATCTGCAGTGGCAGGCAGTGGCTTGGGCTGGAAGCAGGGCAGTGTGATTATGCTCACCCTCCCTTTTGAGCCTTCTCTGGGAAGGTGGGGATGCTGCTTGCATTAAATATCTAGAAATTCTTCAAGAGTTAGCTCTAGCTTTCAAACAGAGCTCTAGTTTTGATTGACCTCTCTCCCATGAGGGTGTTCTTAATGTTTTGAGTAGTACCCTGAGAGTATCCTCATATCTTTCAGTTACCTAGTACCTCTGCCCCAGTCTATTCCCCTTTATCCTTCCTTCACCAGACACTTCAGCTTTTTCAATATGTTCTGTGCCTAAAACAATTGGTGTATCGTTTCAGTATTGCTCCATCTCATATAGATTGCCCTGTTGTCATAGTTGAGATTGAGGAACTGTTTGTTNTCAGGATCTCAGCATTTCACTTTTGAGCACAATTTCATTTCCTGAGACTTTCCAAGTAAACCCATGCACTTGCTTCTGTTAATATTAATCAAATACAGATTCTTAGAAAAAAAACCACTGTTGACTGCAAGCATATTTTCCTATATAATCACAGTAATGATTGCTCTTGTCAAAATATGCAGGCACCTGAAACTGAGAGGAGATTACTTCTTATGCATAAATCAAGAGGGTTTTTTATAGTTGTTGTCAGCTTCTTTGGCAACTGCAACACATTATTTTTTGATTGTTGCAGAAAGATCTCTACTTTTCAGATTGGCTGCAATCTACTGTTCTTAGTAGTCTTGAGACTCTTGTTCAGTTAGTTGGTCATTTGCAGAGTTCCCTCTTGTGCAATGTTACCCAAGTCTAGGGAGTATATAGTCTTGATATGTTTTAACCTGGGATTGCAAGTACTACTTGGCATTAATCATAATTGTTTTATTATTGTATAGCTTTAATCCAGTAAGAGTAAGGAGCTGTGGTACCCTGGTTATGAATCACCCATCATACATTTGGTTTCTTGTTTTGACTTCAATGGCTTTCTGATACTTGATTTTGGCATAATATGAATATTTGCATTATTCTTATACAAAGGTATTTGTGTTTACCATTGACTGCAGTGGTATAACAATATTTTTTTGTCTGGGAGTAATGAGATACGCAGAGCACTCTAACGGAGTGAGAGTTGGGATGGGGATGTGAAGCTGTGCTGGTGTGCTGTCCAAAATTTCCCATCATTTAACTGCAGTGGGTGTTGCGTTTTGCACTTATAGTGTTAGGTAGCTGCTTCTTCAATACTTTCATTGCACGGTTGCTGCTGGGTGCTGCTGAGAGCCACCAGACTTTATGTCCAGGATATCAAAGAGGGGCAGGGGAAGCAGGCAAGCCTAGGAAAATAGAATGTTTCAGGAACTGGCAAAATCACTCCAGAGTAGGTATCGCTTAGCTTTGGGACCATGTAATGAAAGGCACTGTGTAAATGTTAGGTTTGGCTCAGAATGAAAAATTCAACCTTTCTGCCTTCCTCCCTTGTAGAAATGATGAGATAGTGATGCCAGAAGAACAGACGGGCCTGGTGAAGGAAAACTATATCTGGAATGTCCTGCTACATCGTGGTGCCACTGATGAAGGAATATTTCTGCATGTGCCTCCTGGAAGCTATGACCACGATCTCTTCACCATGACGTGGGGGCCAACCATTGCAGCACTTTCTTATGTTTTTGACAAGAGCTTAGAAGAGACAATCATCCAGAAGGCTATCTCTGGTTTCAGGTAACTCTTGCATTCATGAAGACACAGAAGGGTTAAAGTGTGGCCATAGTCTCCTCTTTACCTGCTGGAGACATCACAGTGAATATTAACTGTTACTTTTGCTAGCAATTGAAGAGCATTTTATTGTGACCTATGGTCCTCTAGTTCTGTTCTGTCATTTGTATTAATTCATCCCACCTTGGCCTCTCTTGATTGCCACTCACTGTTTGGCTTGACTGCTGTGTTGTAATAAATCAAAGTGCCTGGGGTATGTATTTTTAAACTCCAGCCTGGTTACATTTAAAAGACCTGCTGACGTAGCTGTGCTGCTTAGAAGTGAGTGGAAAAAGTCACTCTTAATTTGCACAGTGGTGCTGGCAAAATCCCTGTATATGAACAAAACCTCTCGTGTATGAGGCCATAGCTGCGGCTGAATGGGATGGGGTATATTTTCTTTCTTTTTTTCTTTCCCAGATGACCAGTATTCAAAAAAAAACTTATCTCTGAGAAGTTGTGTAGGAACAGTCTTTGGGCATCTTAGATCCAGAACAAATGATGCCTTAAGCATAGTTTTAAACCTCTGTTACTATACTGCTGTAGCCACGATCTCCTGGAAACTAGACCTTCAACACTACTGCTAATCCTGGCAACTCTCTCTTGTGTCAAGACAGGAGATTAGGTATGTTGGCTCAGGTGCAAGTGGTCTGTCTGTTTAGATTCACTTCTTGAAAGTGATCCTTGCATCAGCACAAATGTCAGCATCTATGGATGAGGATTGAGATTATCTGAGGGATAACAGTATAATTCTGTACATCAGCATTCATTATGAGTGGCTGGAGAGGAAGGTCTAAAATGTCACAGAGAGGCTGTCTGATTTGCTGTCCTGTAGACAGACTTGTCTGTGCTGACTTATTACATTATTTTCTGTTTTCTTCTTTCCCCAGGAAATGCGCAATGATTTCTGCTCACTATGGCCTTAGCGATGTGTTTGACAATCTCATAATTTCTCTCTGCAAGTTTACAGCCCTCAGCAGCGAGGTAAGTTTGCAAGGAGGGGAAAGAAGTACGGCTTTTAGTATATCGGAGCTCTCTTGCCCTGTTAAGCAGTAAGATTTGCTTATTTTAGTTATCACAGCACCTGTAGATACCTGTCAGCCTCTGTGCAGAGTTTTCTGGAGGAGGCAATGAAAAGTGTATAGTGAAGTTGGACTTCAATAGGACAGGTTGAAATATGTGAATTTCCTTCTACTCACTCACAAGTGACAGTTTGTGCAGAGCAGAATGCCATAATGTAGAAGGGTTTATTCCACCTGCTAGATCTAAGGAGATCTCCCTGTGATGCATTTCAGCTGCTGAATATTTAGTTATAGGGCTTACGTGGTGCCAAGAGGAATTGTTTCGTGAGCTGTTCTTCCAGAGTGTAGGGGCTGTTCATCCACCCAGCATGAAGGAGTTAGAAAAACAAATGCTTTGAATTGTCGGTTGTTGTGTGGAGTCTGGTAATAAGATCAACTGTTAGGCCCACTTTTGGCAAGCCCTAGAGACCATTTCCATGCTTTGTACTGTGAGAATAAATTCAAGCTACAGTGGTTGGTAAAAGCTTTTTTTTGCCCAAATCTGTTTGCATGTTACAGCATCAGCCTGTTTTTCCCCATGGTGTTTGATAGACAGCATGTGGTAGACGATGCTTTGTGCTAAGGAGAAGATGACAGCAACTCCTTTAAAGGGTCAGAACTCATAAAGAATCTCACAGCATTGCTCTGAGAACCAGTGCAAGACCCACAGGGAGCAAAATAGAATTGTCACACCTACAGAAAAGGGAAAACAAGATCATTTAAGACTGAAAGCATGGGAGTAAAAAGACCAAGTTGGGTGATTTTTTTTTTTTTTTTTTTTTTTTTTTTCTGCNGCAGAAAGTGAACAAGTCCTGCAAATTAATCTAGTGAATGGAATTAGGCTGCAGGGAAACAGTATTGTTTGGACTGAGTGTTTTGTATCACTTGGATTCTGGCATTGGTAGCAGTGACAAAGTACCAGGTGGACTGTTAAAAGACAAAGAAATCCCAAGCGGTGGGGTTGCTTTAGAGTCCCTCTTCCTCCACAGCTCACAACAGTAAAGATGAAATACTTGATCCTCTCCAGGCATACCAGACCTCGAGACTACCAATAGATAACACAAGCAGAGGAATGTCTGCTGTGAAACAACTGTTTGACACAGATTTACACAGTAGAAGCAACTAGACTAAGCCCTCAGAGGCACCAGCTATTGCCAGCTGCATCCCATCTAGTTGTGAGACCGGAATCTGGAGCAGTCTGAGGTCTGTGTAAATTAAGCAAGCATGTCTTTTGGTGATGACGTAGAATCAGGGACTTCTGGATTTGAAGAAGGCTGTGAGTTCTTATCTTTGGCCAGATTCCAAGTACATCAATTACTTTCTGCTGTCCTAAATTCCTGTAAGGCTTGGAGACAGTTGTGGAATATGACAACTGAACAAATATTTGAGAGACAGTCTGGTGGAAAGGGAGGAGGAGGGGCTGCCTTCAGGAGCTGAGGAGACAGAACAAAGAGCAAGTGTTAGAAAGCAAGGGAAGAACACCAAAGTGTCACTTCGCTGCTAATCACTTCCCAGGTCAGATCATTCTGGTGATCAGGCATCCTCTCCAAGCACTACAGTTGCTATGCACGGCCACTTTGGTTGAAAGAAGAGGAATGGGAAGGAACATGGAGGGAAATCAAGTGATTTAAGAAGATTAAGTGCCCCACTTCTTGATCCACAGTTAAGACTCATACTGACTCAGTGTATAAGTAGTAGCAAAACCCCTGTGTGTTTTAGTTCGGTGGTTGTGGCTTGTTACCACAGTGCAAAACCAAGCATATTGCTGTTTGCGCTCTGAGACTTGAGTGATGTATGTATTCATGTGGTTTCCCCATAGCAACAATGAAAAAAACAAATTGGTTGTCGCACTTCTGCCAGACTTCCAGATTGGCAGTTCTGATGGAGTTCACTTCTAGATTAAAGATCCATTTTGATAATTGTTTTGCCAGCAGTCTGGCTGAAGCAAGAGCTAGTTTTTCTGAACTTCAGGTCTGAGAGTGGAAGAGCCACATTTTCTATCCATCCTATCTTCTCTCTCCTATCTTGATGAAGGAATAAGCATGGGTTTTGTCCACGTAAGCAAGAGAATGGCAAAGCCCATCTCTTGTCAAATGGAATATTGCAATGAGCTTGAGTAACCGTGGAAACATGGAGTCTGGTACTAGCTCACATGGTTGCTGGGTTTTTTCTTGTTTTGGCAGCATATACTTGGTTGGTTTAAATGACTTATCATCCTTTTCGTATTTTGAAAAGCTGTGAGTGTGTTGAACAGATTATGAGGAATTGTGATCCAGCAATTATTGGCAGAGACTGTATGTCGGGATTCATCACACTTACTTTGAATCTTGCTACTAAGTAGTGGTAGGAGTGGCTTTGCAAGTCAGTAATGCTTTTGGTCATAGTTTCCTTCTCTAACAGTAGAGCCGAGTAACTGCTACTTCCAGAGGAGATGTGGTACTTTTTATAGGAGGCTTTGATCCTGGAATGAGTTCCCATAGCGGAATAAATTAGCATTAGTGAGTTTTCAGCAAGCACTTTCAAAATATTCTGTATTGTTGTCATTTTTGGAGAGCTTATGTCGAGGTGGTTCAGTGATTCAGCTTGTATCAGGTGAGCCGTCTTGTCCTTGTTTTTGCGCAAAGTGAATATGAGCTGAGGAGTTATCCAAGCATCGTACACAGAATTGTTGTCTTTACCGTAACCAGTTCTGAACAGTCTGCCCTAATTTGTGTTGAAAAGAAAACATCTCTTGCTGACTGATTGCCACCCCCTCTTCTTTCCTGCAGTCTATTGAGAACCTGCCTACTGTTTTTGGAAGTAATCCCAAGGCCCATATTGCAGCAAAGACTGTGTTTCACTTGGCCCATCGCCATGGTGACATTCTGCGGGAGGGCTGGAAAAACATCATGGAGGCCATGCTACAGCTTTTCCGAGCAGAGCTGCTGCCCAAGGCCATGGTGGAGGTAATAACAGCCAGCCCGTGGGTAACTGAAGAGCAGGGGAGTGGGACGCTGGCTTTTCACAGAACCAGTTCGAAGGGAGGAGAGCTCTCTTGCAAAGGCCTGGGTTTGGTGAAGTGTGTACAGAGCTAGAAAGCCTGCAAAGAGCCTAGTGTTCGAGTAATGTGCAGGCTCCAGTTTCTGTTGTAGGGCTTCATTTTTTTTCCTCATTTCACTTTTTGTTGGATTTGAGACATTCCAGCATTCATTTTACTTGAACAGATTTTGAATATTGTGCAGAAGAGGGACATGCTCATAGCCATGAAGTACTAGAGCACAGCATTGGTATTTCCAGATGGGAGTGACAGTTTACTGAATGGGTGAGGGGGTGAAGAGCTGGGGTACACATGGGTGGTTGGGTGTAGTGTTTTGTCACTAAGTGAAACATTATGGGGTTGCAGGGGAAGGCTACAAAGAAGTAGACAATTGGTCATATACGCATTCTGGTCTGTCTTACAGGTTGAAGACTTTGTGGATCCTAATGGCAAAATCTATCTTCAACGTGAGGAGACACCGTCTAACCGGTGAGTGGTGTAGATGGCCCAGGCAGTCCTTTTTGTACCAAGGCTGGAGGATAATATGATTTCTTGTTTTCTCACTGATGCTGTTGTCTTCTGATTTGCAGTGGTGAATCTACAGTGCTGAGTTTTGTTAGTTGGCTCACCCTCAGTGGGACAGAGCAATCTGGTATGAGAGGGCCATCTACAGAGACACAAGAGGCAAAGCGAACGGCTCTGGAATGCATAAAGGTAACATACAGGCTGTAAAAGAACCTGCTTTTGTTCATGGTGATGCTACTATGTGGATGACAGGCAACAGAAGCATAAATATGGATGCTTCTAGGCAGTATTGCAGGTTCCAGAGGACTTCGGAATTGTAAGAGACTACAGAGGAGCGTATCTGCATTTACAGCTAAAGGGTCTTATGTTATGCGCAAATATAGTAACACATGAAAACAGGAACAATTTCCCACAAGAGGCTGGGATCCGCCCTTAGCATCACTGTCTTGTAATTGAGGACAAATTAATAAATTCTCAAATGACTAATCTTTTCCAAGACAGTGTTAAGGCATATAGTGCCAACAGAAGATGAACTTGAGGTTTCAGCAGTGTGTGGACAGAGGAGTTACGTGTTAAAATCTGTCTAGCACAGATGAGAACTGTAAAAGATAATTGATGTTAGAGGAATGAATGAGCTGGCAGGAGTTTTCCTCCAGGTAAAGCCGCTATCTGTATCTTTCCTGGGAGCAAGCTGTGTTTCTGGAGGTTCTGTTTGTATGCCTTCCCCATTCCCCAGATGTACAGTCCTCTTTTCTGTCTGTTGCAGCAATGTGATCCTGAGAAACTGATCACAGAAAGCAAATTCCTCCAACTTGAATCCCTCCAGGAGCTCATGAAGGTGAGAGAGATCTTGGGCAAGGAATTGGACTGGTGATGGAACAAGTATGCTATGGATGATCATGGATATGTGCTGTGTACTCGCCTAGCTCCTCTGTCCCCAAACAGGAGGTCTTGGACCTATCTGGGATATGATATGACTAGTCATTAGTTCAGCTGTTACATGTAACTTCTGTGCTGGCAGCCACAATTGTTTTAGTAGTAGAGGAAGACATTAAATTGTGGAATGCATTCTGAAAGCCTTGAGGAGGTCATGGTGTTTTAAAATATGTGTAGCTGTGTGTAGGGCCTTAAGGTTATGCTTTTTCATCTTTTGTGGTGTGCTGTGTGCCTAATGAGAACATTCTAAAAGGCTGCTTTAGAGGCAAGAGCTGTACAGAAATATTTGACTGTGTGCCCGTAGGTAGTGTGGTACCTGTCTGCTGTGGGAGACATAATAAGGCTGGACTCGCTGTCCTAAAGAAGCTCAGCTCCCAGGGTGAGGGTACTTAACCTGGTTCTGGTAGTGGCTTCTCAGGCTAGTGTGGAGTTTGAGATCACTTCAGGGTGTGGAACGAATCTGGCTGCTGCTCACCATTTCCAAAAGCAAGTAGTGCAACCCTTGCAGGGATGCGGTGTGGGCTGGCAGCGTGCGTTGCCTAATTCCATGGTTCCTTAAAGTGCAAGTGCCTTTCTCTTCAGGCTTTAATAATTGCAATTCACTGGCTTCATCAATAGGGTGCATATTGAGACATGCTAAAACAAAGGAAGGGTTTATTTATCAAGGCTTGCTGCAGAGGTTCAGAAGAATAGGTATTGAGTTTCAAAGTAAAGATGATGAGTGAGTAAACCCCAAAGAACAATACTTAAAACAGCTAAAGCAGAACTTGCTGTTTGGATCACACAAAGACCACTATGTTGCTGGCCCACATGGGAAGTGGTGACACAGTTTTTGTGTGCCATCTCAGTTCTGGAGGAACATTTTTCACTTACCTCTGTGTCATGAATTCTCCCTTCATGTGCAAGATGATGGCTTGAGAGGAATAGTTCCAGTATTTGTAGTTATTCCTAAGTATGTCTGCCTTTTCTGTGCTTCACATATTCTTAGCAAGAAGCTGCTGGCTTTCAGAATTCCTCTCCATCTGAGAGATTTAGTCAGAGCTTAACATCTTTTAAGTTCATATTGTATCTTGCATAATAAAAAAAAAAACAAAACCAACTTCTGTATACTTAGCTTGACCTTTATCCACTGTGTTTTTGATAGACTATGCATGACCTCACCAGACAGTGGAGTGCAGTTTTTCACAGACTCAAAGCATTCTGTTGGTCTTCGCTTGTTGATCCTCCAGTTCTGGGGGCTTGTGATTCACAAACGTTTCCTCGCTTTTCTAGGCTCTAATCTCTGTGACTCCTGATGAGGAGACATATGATGAAGAGGATGCTGCCTTCTGCTTGGAGATGCTTCTGAGGATTGTGCTAGAGAATAGGTATGACCTTGAAAAACATGCAGATTCATTGTAAATGTCCCTGCTTTACTGCAGCTGCTGCCTGGGTCCAGGGAATGAGTTCCTTATGTGCTTGATTTGCCATCTGAAGCAGCATGTGGCTGTAATTTCAGGGCTTAGCAATTCCACTCTAGCATGTGCAAACAGAGGGACTATTCGCCCATGAATTATTGCTTGATATCCTGAGATCTGGATAACATAAACTAAACTCTGGAGGGAGAATTCTCCCATCTGATTGCTTTGCAAGTAATGAAGTAAATAAGAAAACTGACGGCTTTGTTGTTTCCATGTGTCTGTTCTTACATCTCCCGGCTGGAGTTTTTCACTGAAATGAAGGAATACTAGGTTGTCTAGAGTTCTGCGAGAGGTAGCTGGGTCACGCATGTCTCCTCTCCTCCTTTCATCCTACCCTTTCCCTCCTCCTTGTTGTGGCTAGGGACCGTGTGACCTGTGTCTGGCAAACTGTCCGGGACCACCTCTATCATCTCTGTGTCCACGCGGTGGAGTTCTGCTTCTTGGTGGAGAGGGCAGTGGTGGGGCTGCTGAGACTAGCGATTCGGCTCCTTCGTCGAGAAGAAATCAGTGCGCAGGTAAGGGATTTTTGAAAGTCAGTTACTGGGGTTTTGTGGCTACACCTGGCAACACAGGAAACCAATTGCTGTTGGATTAACTCACTTTTAACCTGTCTGTGCTGCAGGTAACAACAAAGAGCAGTTGTAAGTAGCTCTAAATAAATGAAGGATGATTTTGCTGGAGTACGGAGTGTAAATTATAGGGTCTGATATTCTTGTCTCCTTCTCTGGCCAGGTTCTCCTCTCATTACGTATCCTGCTCATGATGAAGCCAAATGTGCTGTCCAGAGTTAGCCATGAGGTTGCCTATGGCCTCCATGAACTCCTGAAGACCAATGCTGCCAACATTCACTCTGGGGATGACTGGTACACACTCTTCACCCTCCTGGAGTGTATTGGATCTGGGGTGAAGCCGCCTGCAGCCCTGCAGGTTACAGCAAGGGCAGATAACGACACAGGTAAGACAGGCCAGCTTTTGCTAGGAAATCTGATGCCTGCCTGCCAGATAAGCAGCTGCTTCCTCAAGCTTTTCAATTAGCAAAGGGGACTGCAAGAAAACAAAGCTGATATTAAACTACATTAGCAAGATTAAAGACCAGCACCTGCTGTTCACTCCTACCCCATGGTCTGTCCCTGTCTCTATTCTGCCATCTCTTCCTACTCAGTGAGCAGCAGTCCAGGTGCTGGTCCCTGGGGGAGCAGTGGGAGGAAAACTGATATCAGTTGTGGCAGCTGTAGAAGGTCTTTGCTCTACCCAAGGAGCATTTTCTGCTGGTTGTGGTCTGGTGCCTTGGGTAATATAGCCTTAATCTCTCATCTGGGTGTGTAATGTAAACTCAGCTGTTGTTCCTGTCATACTTGCTTCTTTGTGGGACTGACTCTTTTCTGTCCCCATTTTAAGGATCCCGTAAAGGGAGTTGTTCTTTAAAATTCTATTTCCAATCCATTTGTGTTCAGAGTGCCTGAACCATTCCCACAAGACCAACCCACTTTCCCACTTCTCTTGACTGTGTTAGAAAGACAGTCTTTTCAGCAAACTGTTCCTCTTTTGCTTTAGCCAGCTGGCAATGTATTTGAGGCTGACAGCTTCAGACTTTTAAAGCAAACAGCAAGAAAAGACTTTTCCAGAAGCCTTTGTTTTCTTCTTTGCTTTTCTAGAACTTCCTTGCTAGGTCCTGATGCTTTGTGCTAGACAGATGGGAGAAACCCGATTTTGCAAAACCCCTATGGCCTTTGCCTTCTGGGCTAATGCTGGGCTGACTTCTCCCAACTCTTTTTTTTTTTTAACTGCATCTGTCTGTGCTGATTGAGCAAACTACTTGACTGTGGCACCTTGCACATCAGAACATTGATTCTCTTTACCTCCTTCTGAAAACATTAGGTGCACTGTGTTTACAGCAAGTCTGTCTCTCTGCTGGTGAGTTTCTAGATAATGCTGAATGATGGAGAGAATGAATTTTGGCTTCTAAATAACATTATATCGGTAGCTTTAATTTTGGCCTTGCAAAAATTTCTGTGCTTGGGATGTGTGAAATAAAGGTTATCCTAAAGGTCAGGGAAGGTAGATCTGACAGGTGTGGAACACGCCAATGTAGATTGCTGTTCATGAGAAAGACTTTACCAGTATTAGTGTGGAGCTGAGTGACCCCCAGAGGCCCTACATGAGTCATGTCATTCCATGTTGTGCTTTTGGAGTTGTCTTGGCTGAACCTGGCACCTCCAGTTGTTCCTGCCGTGTGTGATTCTTCCCCCAGAGTCAAAGCATTGGACTTCCTGTCCTTTTAAATCCTCAGCCAGGCTGACAAGTGACAGAGCAGAAGATGGAAAGCCCCTTCCCTCTGAAGGGGAAAGACAAACATACCTGCAGGGGACAAACTGTCGAAGATCTGCATTTCCTGCTGTCTCCTGTGCACACTCCTGTCACAGTTCTTCTTCCTCTCACAGGAGGAGAGGCCTGGCCCAGTTTCTTCCAGGGCCCACTGGTGGTTCCTAGCTGATGCTGACTAATCTGTTTGCTTCTCCCTTATCCACAGCTACTCTTCCAAGTTCTTCATTTGGCTTTGATCTAAAACCCATGCCTTTTGTCTTGCAGGTGCTCAGTCAGACAGCGAGGTGTCCTCCTCCTATCATCCAAGTGACATGAACCTGGACCGTGGCTACACCTCTGATTCAGAGGTGTACACAGACCACGGGAAGCCAGGCAAGATGCATCGCTCAGTGACAGATGTGGATGTCATGAACAGTGGCTGGCTAGTGGTGAGTAGCCAATGGGTTTCTGGTGCATGAAGAAGACTACTCCTAGCATGCTTGTGGGCAGAGGGTGTGGTAAGGTGAGAAAGAATAAGACAGCAGTAAAGAGAGCTAAGAGGAGCTGCTAGTGTAAAGGGAGGATGGGGAGGAGATGCAAATAGAGATGAGAAAGCTTGAAGGCAAATGAGGAAGAAAGGGAAACGGATCCTACAGAAACATTACCTCTTGGCTTCAGAAGAAATGCTCTTTCAGCATGTGTATGAGGTGCTGCTTGTGCTTCCCACTTCTACTACCCTCTTGCTGTGGCCTGCAGGTGGGGAAAGATGACATTGACACCTCCAGATCCACTGCTGGGCTCAGCAGGCTGGGGCCATCTCCTCTTGTCAACCAGTACAGCCTGACTGTGGGGCTGGATTTGGGCCCACATGATACAAAGTCTCTCATGAAGTGCGTGGAGTCCCTGTCTTTCATCGTGCGAGATGCTGCCCATGTTACACCTGAGAACTTCGAGCTTTGCGTCAAAACCATCCGCATCTTTGTGGAGGCCAGCTTGAATGGGGGTAAGATTGGTTTAACAATCAATATTGGCCTGGGGTGGCCAGTCAGCAAGAAGTGTAAAGTATACTGTCAGGGAACGAGTACCCAACCCCCAGGAAACAGCCTGCTGTGAGAAGAGTATCCTGGCTCCTGCTGGCTGTAGGGACCTTATTCTTATCCCTCTCTCTGGGGTGGAGGGGAGGTCTGGATCTCATGTGGAAGTTGCAGTATCAGCTGTTGCTGAAGGCTGTTTCTGAGGGGTGCTGGGTACCTTTTCAAGCGGGTACTTAC
Organism: Ibidorhyncha struthersii; assembly: GCA_013398815.1. Classification (NCBI taxonomy): domain Eukaryota; kingdom Metazoa; phylum Chordata; class Aves; order Charadriiformes; family Charadriidae; genus Ibidorhyncha; species Ibidorhyncha struthersii. The sequence goes on from VZSZ01012041.1 coordinate 108,434, forward strand.
CATTTCACAGGACAGGGCCCTCTGCTGGGGATATCAAAAAGTGGTTGCTGTGTGTGTTAAATGGCAGAAAATTTTGTGGCGGAGTGTGTATATGGTATGTTGCTGCCTTTCTAGGTTACAAGTCCCAGGAAAAGAGGGGGAAGAGCCACAGGTATGACAGTAAATCCAGTCGGTTAAAAAAAAAGCCAAAGGAGAGCTCCACGCGACGATCACGGGTCTTGAGCCAGCACCAGGCGCATACACACAGTGATGAGGACGAGGATGAGAGCATCCCTGCCAGCTACCACACTGTGTCTTTACAGGTTAGTCAGGACGTAAGTATAGCAAGGATTTCCTCCTCTCCTTTCCCATATTCAGGGCCTTGCTAGGGAGTCACTGGGATTCTTCATGGGGTGAGGGGGGGTTGCATCCTGGGCACTGGATGGCAGAGGGTGGCTCTAGTGGCAGTGTGCGGTTCTGCAGTGAAAGAGGAAGACTGCAATTTGGTTAGGCAAAAGTAGAATAGTGGAAAGGGAAGCCCTCTGACGAGCAAGGATGCTGGGGTGTGGAGCTGTGAGTCACTGTAGTAGGTAAGGTGGATGTGGATCAAGGGCATTTGGAGGCATGAGGTTCATGTAGGACTAGTGGGGAGTCTGACAGGATGTCTGAGCTTGTGGGGAGGAGAAAGGTCTGTGGGCTGAGGCACTGGGATTTCAAGTACAGGACCAGGATGAGGGAGTCATTTCTGTCTCCAACTGATACTTCAAAGGTGTGAAGGCACAGGCCTGCTGACTGCCAGGCTGTTGGGCCTCAGTTCAGTAGTAAAGTGACTTAGAATGCTGTCACTTGCCCATACAGAGCTGTTATGAGGGAGTTTTGCTTGTGCTTACTGCTCTTTTTTTCTTTTGGTGGTCTTACTTAAAAAAAAAAAGTTGCAGAGAGTTGTCCCTGGACAGCATAGCTGAATCGCTGGGTTTCTCCCTCTGCCCGGGAGAGTCAATACTCTGTGCTAGGAAAGGCTCCGTTCTTTCCCCTGGCAGGATTGGGATGCTGTTCCTCGAAGATGGGATTGACATGGCTACTGAACTGACACAAATCTTGCTGAAGATGCCTGGCACTTGCACAGACAGCAGGGCCTGACACCATCTCCATAGCTATACATGGTTCTGTACCTACAGGAAGCAGGCTTGAGTAGCTGTGAGCCTTTTTAGCATTGGTTTGGGGAAGAGCAGAGACCAGGGTTGCTTCAAAAATTTAAATCCTGTGTGTTGCTTAATGTGATGCTTGACTTGCAGCTCCTGGACCTCATGCACACCTTGCACACACGAGCCGCCACCATCTACAGCTCCTGGGCAGAGGAGCAACGCCATCTAGAGACAGGAGGGAGGAAAATCGAAGCAGATTCCCGAACACTGTGGTCCAACTGCTGGTGTCCTTTGCTACAGGGTAAAGCCATCCCCTTGCAATGAAACTGAGCAGAAACACTTCCAAAATAATGGCAGCATTCAGGAAAGTTGAGGAGCCAAGAACTAACTACAGAAAACAGGCAGAGGTTGTTTTTAGGGTCTGCTGTAATTGAAAAAGAACTTGGCTCAGATCCTGAAAGGTATCTTTAGCAAGAGTTAGCTGCCAGCTTGCTTCTGGACCTGACAGTAGATTCCCAGTCTGTGGTCTGGAACAAGTATACTTCTTTTTCGTTTGTTTTTTGTTTGTTTTTTTTTTTTTTCCTATTTTTTCCCCAGAAAGTGTTTGACCTTCTTTAGAATTTTCACCCTAGACTGGGGAAGCAGGGATGTGACACTTTCCCTGTGGGCTTTGGACTGAATGCCTCTCTTGCAGGTATTGCTTGGCTGTGCTGTGATGCCCGGCGCCAGGTACGGATGCAGGCACTCACGTACTTGCAGCGGGCCCTCCTGGTACATGACCTGCAGGCCCTGGATGCCCTGGAATGGGAGTCCTGCTTCAACAAGGTAACCTCCTGGCTGGGCTGGGCATGTAGGCAGAACAGCATCGTCATGAAGACCAAAGCTGTGTGCAGGAGTGGCAGAATGATGTCCTACTTCAGCACTGTCTTCTTGAGCAGCGTGTTCACCACAACAGACAAGGCGTTCCTTACTCTGATCCTGTGAAAAGTTCCTCTCTGTTTAGGCTTCTGACAGAGCCTCTTGAAGTATTGAAATGAATCCACTCACTCGCACTTCCCATTGCTTCTCCCGTGTTCTCTGCCTAGAAGCTACCAGTTGCTAAAGCCAGCTCCTTGCTGTAAGGCTGTCTATGCAAATCTCATCAGTCATTTTTCAGCTCTGAAATACCAACGTGTCTGATCCAACAGGTGCTGTTCCCTTTGCTAACCAAGCTACTTGAGAACATCAGCCCAGCTGATGTTGGTGGGATGGAAGAAACTAGGATGAGAGCCTCAACACTGCTCTCCAAGGTGAGCATGCTTCTGTTGTCTGAAAGCTCAGGGGAAACCGTGTGCCGCAAGAAAACCAAACTGTTTGCTGTATTAGCTTCCCAGCATCTCTGAACTGCATAGATGTCAGTTTGCTAGCTTGACTGTCTTCAGTGCTGGGCTTCTCCACCACCTTCTGCTATTGGGACATGCCTTCTTTTCATAACTGTCTCCATGATCCTGGCCTTTGGAAGAGTTGTCAGGAAGGAGTTTGTGACTTTATGAAGGATAGAGAGAGAAGTATTTCACCCAATATTAGTTGAAGACAGTTTGTTCTAGCGTTGAAATGATGCACGTCACAAACTGATCGTACTGACCTAAAGCAGTCTGGAAGGGTTGGAAGACATGGCGATGCAGACTGCAGTGGCCTCATTCAAAGGAGACAAGATTCACTCCTCTACACATGCAGCTCAGAAGAGTGAAGGCCTCTGGCATCCTTAGGCTGGGCCTGTGCATACTCCTAGTCTGCCACAAGGAGGGGGAATTCCAGATTTGCAAGACTGGCTTGTCCAGCTATGAGCAGCAGCCCTGATACTACTTGTTGACAGTAGCTGTGTTTTTTCTTCTAGGTGTTCCTACAGCATCTCTCCCCGCTGCTCTCACTGACCACCTTTGCTGCCCTGTGGCTGACAATCTTGGACTTTATGGACAAATACATGCATGCTGGCTCCAGTGACTTACTGGTAAGGTGCTGAAAGTGATGCTGCTGCAGTGCTTTGAACAACCATTTATAGGTTTTAACCTTCTAAACTTGAAAGGTGTTTTAGTTTGGTTTGGGGGTTTTTGTTTTGTTTTTTTTTTATTCTTTTAATCCTTCCAAAAGCAATTTGTTCTATGGTCTCTCCCCTTGGCCTCTATTTCCAAGGCAGCCCATCGGCTGTTTTGAGCTTTTGTTCATTGCTATATGTCCATTCTGTGTCCTGAGGAGTGTCTCTGATTTACAGCTGGAGGCCATCCCAGAGTCTCTGAAGAATATGCTGCTTGTAATGGATACAGCTGGGATATTCCACAGTGCTGACTCGCGGACGGGATACTCAGATCTCTGGGAGATCACGTGGGAACGGATTGACTGTTTCTTACCTAGGCTGCGGGATGAGCTCTTCAAACAGACAGTCATCCAAGGTACGAGGGCTGAGAAACCTTAAGAAAACAGGTCTTGGACCCAGTGCTTGCACCTTGTCTAGTACCCCGCTGCCGTAGTGTCTGGATGCTGATGAAATGATAGTTGCAGAAGGCTGTGGGAGCTTGGCGCAAGGAGGGCAAACTGAGAGTGGGCAAAAGGAGTGAGCAAACTGGTGTGCGGACTCACTGCTTGTTTTGTTTTCCTAGATCCTGTCCCCAGCGTACCAGTGGAGCAGCAGCATCAGAAATCAATAGCATCTGCCCTGCCCCCTTCTCCTGTGGGGGATGTGAGACCAGCCACCCACCTGGCTCCTTTGGAGAAGCCCTGTGAACTGGGTGCCAATGGTGAGTCCCGTTTTCTTTTTTCCAGAATCATCTTCCCAGCACGGTGGTGTGGATCTGTTTTCCTTGGTTTAGCATGATCAACAGTGACCAGACCTCTGGTGTTGTGGAGCTGTTGTGCTTCCAAATGGATAGGTTGTGGCCTTCTTGCGGAGGTTATTGGGGTGGGCAGAGGTTGAGGCAGAATGCCTGTGATCGGCACCTGCTCCTCAGGGCCTCGTATGCAGGTATGTGGAAGGGGCAAATCTGAAAAGGCCCCCGAATTGATCCTCAGCCCCGCTTAGCTTTGAGCTGAAAGGTGACTTTGTCAGGGCCTGTGTAAGGATGTATTCTGTCTTTTCCTTTTTCCAGAGTCTGAGAGAGCCGCTGCACCTGCCTCACCCACCATCAGCACCTCTGCCTCTCCTTCTTTCCCAGCATCAGCTCCAACAAAGACAAGCCCCGTTACAGACATACCTCCTACGACAGCACAGCCACCGCTCATCCTGCAGCCTCTTGCCTCTCCCCTGCAGGTTGGAGTGCCACCTATGACTCTGCCAATCATTCTCAACCCAGCCCTAATTGAAGCCACCTCTCCTGTTCCCCTCTTAGCTACTCCACGGCCCACTGACCCCATGACAACCTCTGAAGTCAATTAGTTTGAGGGTGTCTGAGAACTGTCTGCTGAGGAAGCTCTGTGGATGGAGGATGCTGGCCAAGTGTTCTCTGGTAGCGGGCATGTTTGTTTTAGAAGATGCTAACTTGAGCAGAAGGGCTGCTGCCACAATCACCCTGGAGTACATCACATTCTGCTCCCTTCCTGTGGCAACCACCTAGAAATCCATCTAGAAATCCCTGTCTTCTTGGAGGGGTACCCAGTTCCACTGACCAGTCTCCTTCCTGCCTTCACAATCTCAGGGGCCAGGCAGTGACCGCACCCAGCAGCCTGGGACCAAGCTGCCACCAGTTCATCTGGTGAAGAGGGAAAACTCTTTGATGTGACACCAGAGAGGGGCTGCAGTACAGGACTGTCTGTCGGATTATTCAGTCCAGTCCCTGGACAATTCCCCAGCCATTCCCTAGCTTTCCTGCCCATGCTTCTGGTCGCACTGCTTTGTTTGGGCTCTGGGCATGCCTGGGTTCAGCAGGTTGAGAATTTTGTGTAGAAATGTGGATTGCTTACAGCACAGCTCCCAGCTTGCTACGTAGGGCTTCTTGTCTGCTGTAGCCACATGCTTTCCTTATGCAACATGGATCACGGCAACCCCCATGCCAGATAGGGAGTAGGCAGCAGGGGAGCCTGGTAGGGGCAGCACTGCTTTCCTCCATCTTCCTGTAAATGTAATCAGGCTTTCTGAGTGGAGAGAGCAAATTCGAAAGGCTCTGCCTAGTTGAGCAGACGAGAAGGAAACGCAGAGTCCCGTGAGCTGAGAGCAGAGCACCATGGCCATCTCAAACAGCTCTTGGGGAGCCATTCCCCTGGGGTGCACAGCAGTGCCGTGTTGTCCACCACTCGCTACATTGGTCTCTTGGTGTCCAGCCCCATTCGTTAGAAAAACATCCTCTTCAGCTAGAGAAGATGCGGGAATCTGTGGCACCTGCTGACAGATGCCCAGCAAGTCTGCTGTGCTTTTTCTTGGAAGCTCTGCAGAGATTGCGCCTTTCTGCATCTTCTAGTTGTTGGGAACCCTTCTTCTCCACCTAGAATGCCCCTGCAGCTGAGGCCCTGGTAGTCATTCTTGTGCTTCTGCCTTGCAGCAAGGATGTTCCGCTCTTCCACCACCTCATGCCCAGAGCAGAGCTGGCTGCCTGGCAAGCGCTGCATCTTCGTTCTTCCTCCTCTCTCGATTAGTTGGCTAAATTCTCATTAATACCAATCTCGGACATCCCACTGGTGACTGGGAGGGGCATGGGCGTGACTCCAACCCAGTGTATACTGTGCTGAGGGGAACCTACAGTTGGGGTGGGAGTACAGCCAGTGTACATATAGAGTAAATGGCTACAAATCCAACGGACTTTTTACAGTGTAATAAATACATCCTGTAAATGAATGCTCCAGTGTTGCACTCCTTTTCTGTCATGGTTCTGCGGCTCAGAGCTTTGGGAAGAGAGGAGTTTAATTGTCAAGGTACTGTGCCGAGGGACTTGCCCTAACTCATGGGGGGGCTGCGGTGGGGGTTGGCCGTCAAGGGGCTAAGCTGAAATGGTTCCCATCATGGGCAAAGCAGAGCCATAACAGCTACATTGCTCTTGCTCCTGGCAAGAAGTGTCAGCTGTAAAATTTCTGGTGTTACGTTGTTGTGTGCTCATGCACTGCCAGGACTGAGGGCAGAGACTAGGGCTGAGGAGCAGGTGCCCTGCGGCATCCCGGCACACAGCCAGAACACAGACCTCGGTGACAACCTGGCTGACTTGGGAGGAAGGAGCATTTTCTGTCTGATGAGGAAGAAATATTTCTGCTGACAGGACTCAGACTCGGAGAGGGTATGAGAGATCCTGGGCTCTTCCAGGGCCTAGCGCTTTCCATGGATGTGGACAACCACACATAATTCCCTCCTGATATCGTCTACTTTGTCTTGTGGCAAGATCCACGCGGTGCCACAGTGTCCTTAGAGCTGTGTGAGACACCAGTGCCTTCCCTATCGCAAGAATTCCGAGAGACTCCTGTGGGCTTGATAAGGAGTTTAAAAATTTGGAGTTTGTTTGAATTGCATGAGCCAAGATGTAAATATTGTGTAATGGAGGAGTAATGCTAGGAAAGTCCCGTTAATAAATCCTGGTTCACTTACCCCATTTCCACCATTCCTGGAATATTTTCACTACTGCAGCCTTCTCTTCCTCACCCTCCCCTGCCTCCAGATTGTGTCCTTCCAGCCCTTAGATGTTTCCATTCATGTATTCGAATCCTGGCGCTGCCTGTGGCCCTTCTATATCCAGCCCACCTCTCTCTCTTGTATTCCAAGCCTTCATTTCTATTTACAGCTCTGTTTTTCTAAGCTGTCTCCAAAATGCTCACTGAAACCTTTAGATGATTAACTCTTTGTAAACCATTGCTCAATTGTGCCTTGATGTCAGCACTACTGCCCTCTGATCCCCAGATAGTCCTTTGACTTCTTGGAGTAGTATCAACTAATGGCGAAGCCCATTTTTTTCCCGCTGCCTTCAGATAGTTGTCTGGGGAATGTTGTGTTTTAAACTGTGTTTGCAAACCCAGTTTCTACTGAGAGCATTACATCTCAATTCAGACAATTGTGGTGCAAAAGCCACACAAGGAAACTGCAGGAAGCGGGACTGGAATGGAAAGAATGTCGACTGGAAAGAGACAGAATTGCACTTTAAACAGTTTTCACTAGACTGTAAATAGGAATGGACTAGAAAACCAGAAAAAATTTCTTTGAACGTTGTTTGGATTCTGCCATAACAAGGTTTCATGTGTTACAGAGAAAAAAATAATAGGGAAAGTGTTTGAACTGAAAACAGATCAGAATGAACTGACAAGTTGCATGTGCCATGATACATATTTTTATTAACAAGTCTCTCGAGCTCTATTTGTAACTGAAGTTACATAAAAGACAGTCGTGCTACCAGCGGCCGTTGGTGTTCACAACACCAGCTTTCACGTTTGCCCCAGCATACGCTTTTTCTAGTCTTGGACTTCTTTCTCATTTTCACAAGTCTGACTCACTGTTTCCCAGAGGAGGCTGGACAGACATCACCGTAGTTTGGTTTTACGGACCTCTTCTGTTCCCATTTACATCAAGAACTTCCACCACCGAAACAGAATAGAAATAAATATTGGGAGTTAGCGTGTGTCAGTAGGATGGGTTACTGCGGAGCTGGTGCTTTCCTCACTGGTGTGAAGCTCCCTAGTGGGAGAAAGTCCTATAGAAAGATAAGCCCTGGCTGTAAAGCATAAATTTGCACTGAAATTTGTGAAACTGCAGCAATGCTGCTTTTAGATTCAATTTTTAAATTGAATCTGAGTATACTGAGAAGACCCGATCTGTAGGAAAAGATTTCCATGAAGTATCTTCCAACAGTGAGCTGGCTTTTTTAGAAGTTACCCTCATTCCTCGAAATGCCAGCTGTTGAACTCCTCTGGAAAAATCTGCGCCTGTTAGGGACCCTAAAGTATCCTGTGTCCCGCCCCGTCGCCCCACCTGTGCGGGAGGCAGCCCGGTGGGGTTTGTACCTCTCGCCCCGTGGCCCCGGAGCAATCTGAGCCCTGCCAAGGCTGTTGGAGGCGGCCTCAGCTGCGATGATGCTGGCCTGATGCCCACCGCGCTGGCCGGTGTTGTTCCTATCACCGTCTGTCCGTGTGGCCGGCTGTGGGGGCCGCCGGGAGAGGGAGGGCCAGGCCCGCTGTCCACTGGCGGTCAGAAATGGCAGGAGCAGCTTTGGGAGCGCAACCGGCTCGGGAGCAAAGTTCTGGAGTGCAGCTCTTGCAGTGAAGGGTCGGGGAACTGACGCGCTGAACAGCGAGGAGAGACCCTGGGCCTGCGAGGAGGCTGCCTGGAGTGCGAGTCAACTCGTAGGAAGATGAGACCCCTCCGAGACTACAAGTCCCAGTATGCAATACTGCTCCTCCAGTTGCATAACCTGCACCCCAGCCCGGGCGAGGTGGTGGGTGTCCGGAGCTCCTCTCCCACCAGGAGCGGCTCCTGCTCCCGGGGAAGCTCCTCTGTGCAGAAAGCAGCGGGAAGGTGCAGGTTCCAGGAGCAGCAGCCGCTCGGGGGCCCGAGGGGCGCAGGCAGCCTTTGGCTGCACCACACGTTTTGGGACTTGCAAACACAGGGCTGCAAGCAGCCGCGGGATGGGAGGGTGGGTTACTGCTGAGTTCCCGACAGGGAAATGGGGCTGCTGTGGCCTCACCACAGCCCGGCTGCTCTGCCAGGGGAAGTCGCGCTTCCTCTTCTCTTACCAAGTTTTCCACGTAAGAAAACTGGAAACGTCTCCGGGCAGCAGGGTTGGTGGGCGGCTGCTAAACTTAATCCCTCGTTGAGCCATTTGTAGAAAGTGTCTGGGAAAGGAGAGGTCAGGCTAACCAGGTCAGGACGCTGCGTGCGGGTGTTGGCTTGGGGTGGGGGAGGCCACCGAGGTGTCACCAGCCGTTTCGTGAGAGCGCAGGATCGGGCCATACTGGGGCTCAAACTGAGCCTTGTCCTCAGGAGGGAGGGCTGACCCCATGTTAAGCCTCTTCCTGCGAGGAAGAAGAGGGGACTGAGCAAGGTCTTCCATACCCGGCTCTTATCTGGCGCTGTACCTCCTGGGGGGGCAGTGTCCTTTGGGCCACACTTGCTGGAGGAGCCCACGGCCTGGTGGACACCGGGACGGTGTTTGGGGTAGAGAGAGCATCACCTGGGGCTGGGGGGGCATGGGGAGGG
>VZSZ01012041.1:139474-150169 GCA_013398815.1 Ibidorhyncha struthersii
TGCAGAGCTGAAGGAAGACAGCGCCTACGGCAGCGAGTCCGTGGAGGAGGAGCAGGCACCCACGCTGGCCCTGAAGCCGGGGCCGGGGGACGAGCTGCCCCACAGCCAGCAGCCACAGGTGCACTGAGGGGCTGACAGCCCCCACACCCACCTGGGGAGAGGCGAGGGGGCGCAGCATCCCCTACCCTGCTCTGCCCACGCAAGTGCCTTCCGGACTTGTGGTCCGGCTGCCTGGACTCAGGGGGACGGGATGCAGCCGTCTCCTGCCCCTTTGCTCTTATTTAATGGTCCCTCTTCTAAATAAAGGGACGCGGTTTCCATTAGCCTTTGCCCTCCGTCTCTCCAGTCCTGGCCCTGAGCTGGTGGGCAGTAACCCCCCCGAGCCCTGCCTGGGGCTGGGAGTCCAGCAGCAAGGAGGCAGCTGCCAGCCCCTCCTCAGCATCCCTCCATGCCGGGGCTGTCCCCAACCGTGAGGGAGAAACCACAGCGCACACAAGAAGTGAAGAGCGAGTTTTACTTCAGTAACCGAGAGAAGAAGCTGTACAAAGGTTTTTCTCCCCCCCAAGCCGCCTGGGGCAAGGGTGGATATTTTTTTCTTTTTTTTTTCTCTTTTTTTTTTTTTTCTTTTTTTTTTTTTTTTTTTTTTTGCAATAGACTCAAAAGAGCAGAATAAAAAGTTTGACACATTCGCAAAGTCAGTGCTGAAACCAGCCAGGTCCTGGGTGGCTGAGAACAGCGTGTGTGCCAGCCCCCCCCCACCTGCAGCCCTGCTGCTGTCCCTGGACCCGCTCCCTGCACACCCTGGGCACTCCTGTGGCCATGCTCCACCACCGGCACCTTGCTCCGGATGAGCATCCACCACCCCCACCAGGTGGTGGGGGCTGCCGCAGCCTGCCCCTCAACTTGGCAAGGAGGGAGCCCGCTGCTGCAGCGTGAGGACCTCACAGCGCTGTGGACTGGGCTTTGGAAGGCCCCTGCCATGCACTGAAGCAACAGTATGGAAAGGAAAGTTGGCTCTAGCCGCATAGGGCAGCGGGGACCCTTAAGTCAACCCTGGCTTCAGGGGCCACCTTCCCCGCCCCCGGGAGTACTTACACACTGCTGCCCAGCATGGCCTGGGTACGATGCTCACACCCAGGCAGTGCAAATGGGGCCAGTCCAGGCTGCTGGGGGGGGGGCGGGCGGGGGTGGTCACGAAGCATCAGCACACCAGGCTGCGTCCTTGGTGCCAGCAGCTGCAGGGCTGTCTCTCTCCAAAGGGTTGCTGGTGCCAGAGCAGGGTTGGGGAGCAGGCAGCAGCCCACAGTCAGCTTGCTGGGGGATGGGAAGGGTCTCCCCCTGAGTCTGTGTAAAAACCTTCGTCCCCCAGAGGTCAGTGCCTACCGGACATGGCTGGGTTTATGGTTTTGTTTGTTTTTTTGAAACAGTTCCCAAAAAGCATCAAAAGTAGCCCCAAAAAACCCTCCCTGGTGGTCGGCTCGATCTGGTACTAAAAAGTGCAAAACTGTATCACAAAAACCGTTCAAAAGTTGTAAGAAAGCAGGGAGGGTGCAGAGGTGGCTGGCGTGGCAGGGAAGGGGCCACATGCCATTGTCCTGGCTCCCCTGGCCGCCAGCCCCAGGAAAGGGGACAGGCCAGGGGCTGGCCCCCTCATGTCCACCCCCCATGGCACAATGGAGCTGGAGAAAAAGCGGCCGCTGGCTTTGTTTTGCTGCGTTTTTGTCTTTTTTTTTTTTTTAACCACTGAAGAATTGAGCCCAGTAGGTGGGTTTTGGTTGTTCCCCGTCCCTAGGGCAGGGGGACTGGGTCCTGCAGCCAAGTGCAGGATAAGGAGGGGGATGAACAAGTCTGATGGGGCCAACAGTGTGGGCAGCTCTCGCAGGCAAGGACCAGGGACTGTCCTGCTCTGCCACCATCTCTGGTGGGGGGGCTGCAGCCCTGCCTTGCTGGTGCTGGTGGCCGGGAAAGAGCTGTCACCTCCCCAGCTCGTGCCGCAGGTGGACGGACTCATGCAGGGTCTGCATCTCTGTGCTGCACGGCCTCCACCCCAGTGCCGGGGGGGCAGGAACAGAGCTGCAGCACGGGCGGCTGATGCCCCTTGCTTATGACTTCTGGGGGTGGCCAGGGGGCTGGCGGCCGGCACGCTCCGAGACGTTGCGCTTCACCTTGGTGGCCGTGCCGGAGGGCTCTGCATTGAGCGAGGGGCTGGAGTGGGCTTTTTTCAGGCCATCGTCCTCCCCGCCTGCTGCGTCAAAGAGGGTGGACTCGAATGCTGCCAAGTCCTCGGAGCCGGCCTTCAGCTTGGCCCGCAGCAGCATGGCGTAGGTGCCGTAGCGGGATTTCTGGGGAGCACAGTGCAGCAGAAAGAGAGGTTGGTGACCTGGGCACTGTCCCTCAGCCAGCATCTCAGGGTGAGGGGATGCTCGTGCTCCCCCCGCTCTCCCCTGCCAGCATCCCAGGGCAGGGGCGATGCTCGTGGTCCTGGATGACAGCAGTAGCACAGTGCAATTCAGCCAACAGGGATGGGGGTGGTGGGGTGTCCCATCACTCAGGATGGCCAAGTGGGCAGGGGCAGAGGGGCTGGGGGGACAAGGCGGGGGGTCTCCCAGCTCACCTCAAACTCCAGGTATTCTTCCTTCTGCTTCAGCTCCTCGTACTCCTTTCCCTTCACCTTCTTCTCAGGCAGTGAGGAGCGATGCTCCAGCAGCTCCGCTGACATCGACTTGAACTTGGTCTCATGGCTCTTCACCTGCTCCTCCTGGAGAAGGGTGCCACCATGTCAGTGCCCCGCTCTGCCCCCTCAGCAGTGTGAGCCTGCTGGGGCCAGAACAGGTTTGTCCCTTGCTAGGTCCAACCAGGATCTCAGGTTCTGCTACTGGATTTGGATTAGGTGGGTTGGGTTTTTTTCAAGTGAGAGGCAAAAGCACAGGACACTGGGGGCAATCTGCTCCTGCCCTGGCGGAGAGCTGGCTGCAGTCTTAAAGCAGAAGAATTTAATCCCCGCAAAAACTAGGCTGGTGGGTTTTTTTTAATCCTTTCTGCCCTATGAATGACTGCCCTGGCACACGCAAGTGCCAGCTAATCCTCCCAGCCAGTTGCCTTTCAAGGTCCTGGCCCTGGCAGGACCCTGCAAGCTGTGGTATGGGACGGTGTGGGACCACGTTCTCCACGGTCTGACTCCATCGGCCTGTCTCCCATCCCTGCTGCCAGGAACAAGAGCTTGCTGTGTGCCCCCAACCTCAGCAGCCCTTGCTCTGTGTCTCCCTGGCCATGCTCCCTCAGCCCTGCACCCCGCTGGCAGGCAGCTGGGTATGTGGCACCACATGGGTCCCTCCACAGGGGACAGTGCCACCAGCAGACCCAGGGGGTCTTGTCCCATGCTCCCGGCTGCCCCCAGACCATGGCCCACCTGGGACAGCCTGGTGCAGGAGCTAGGCAGCAGTGGGCGGCTGAACTTCTTCTGGGAGCCGATGGCGGCGGGGAAGGGTGGCGCGGAGAACATGGCTGCCACCACATTGATGCGTGTGATCCACGAGTGCATCTGTTCGGGGTTCCTGGGGAGAAAGGCAAAACCCGAGATGGGCTCTAAGTGGCATTATCCACATCACAGGCAGAGGGACCTGCCCTGCAGGTGAGATCTGGGTCCCCCAGGCCTGGCCCTCACCAGCCACAGCACCTGGGGCTCTCCCCCAGTGACTCGGGCCACCCTCTGCCCCAGTTGGATGAACCCCTGGGCCCCAGCGTGGGGCCCAGCCGGTCATCCTGGGAGACTCACTGTGCTTGGAAGAGGAAGATCCTCCAGTCAGCTGTCCTGAGGTAGAAGACGTTGGGTCGCTTGCTGTAGTCAGATGCCCGTGTGGCAAGCGAATGATGGATGCTAATAGCGTTCTTCAGCTCCTCTTCTGCCAGTGCCTTCCCCGGCTTATACTCCTCCTGCCAGTCACAGAGCATTTCAGAGCCAGTTTAAGGATGCACCCCACCATGAGTCAGCTCTACGATCGTGGCCACGGAGACTGCTGGCGAGTGCTGGCAGTGATGGGGCTTGGAGATCACCCACCACCAGGATGCTGCATGCTCTGCCTCCAGCTTATGCTGCACCCATGGGGAGATGCTGCACGGGCCTGGCAACAGCATGGTGGCTGTTCTCCACTGCCCTGCAGCTGGGCAGTGTGTGCCTGCAGGAGACCGTATTTGCAGCCCAACATCCCCCCAGAGCAAAGACCCCAGTGCCTCCTCTCTCCCCAGCCAAGCCCCCACATGCAGGGCTCTGTTGGCAGCCACTTTCACCACCCAGTCCGAGTCCAAGCATGCCAGGAACATAGATACCACCAGATCCCCAGGCAATGGTTCAAGCAGGAAGAGTGCTGACTCGGGTTAGGACAGGCTTTGGGATGCATGGGAGCCCCTCTCTCACTGCTGTTGGGACCGCAGTGACCTCCCTCCCTGGGTCAGGGACAATCCCTCTCCCTGGCACGGACGCAAGTGGCCCCACTGCTGCCTACCTTCTGCAGGTAGAGAATCATCCCCTTCAGGATGGCGTGGAAGGGCTTCCAGCCGCGCTTCCCTCGGGGCGCTGCCAGGGAGGAGAGAGCAGCCCAGACATCAGCCCCAGCGCTGAGCTGGGGGGAGGCATCCCCCCCTCATCCTCCTCCAGCCAGCCCTGCCACAGCGCACGTCACCCCACCCGGGGGACAGGCGGCACGCCAGGACTGTCCCTGTGCACCTGAGCCCATGCCGGCCGCGTGGCTGGCAGATGGTGCTGCTGGCAGGGGGGCCGCCTGCCGCCTCCCGGGGCCAGCGCTGCTGCGGTCCCCGCCTCGCTGCTCGCACTTGGCTTCACCGCTGCCTCCCTGCTTGGGGACAGGGATGGGGACGAGGCAGTGCTGCCCGCCAGGTAATGCTGGCTTTGGAGGGCGGCTGCATCTAATCAGATCAAGGCAGCATTAGAAGACCAGGGCTTAGAGGGGATTTTATGGTGGAAACAGTGAACGTGCCTGGCAGCGCTCAACCAGCAACAGCCCACTGCGTGACTTGTTTGCCGCACCAAAGGACACCTTCCTTCATCCCCACCACCCTGTGGCAAGGGTATGTGCCTCGGAGAGCCCACCCCACCTCCCAGCCTGCCCCCTTCCCAGCGCCGCGGGCAAGGGCTGTGCTGCCCGCTGCCATCTCAGCCTCTGCCCAGCCCTGATGGTGAGGGCGGACGGGCAGGGAGAGGCTTTCAGCCTGGGGGCTGAACTATGCCCAGCACAGCCAGCCAGAAAGGGCACAGGGGGCTGATGCTGGAGGCTGGCATGATGCTACAGTCAGACATAATGACTCCTGTCCTGCTCGCCATTGGGTTTCTGGAGCTCATCAGTGCCCTCTTGCCCCGAGTCCCTCCTGTGTGTTCCCCAGGCACCTACTTTTCTTGCAGTCGGGATCAGCGTGGATTTTGCGCACTAACAGTCCATGCTTGTAGGTGGCGATGCTGGAATCTTGGGAGAAGTCCAGAAAAGGGTTACTGCAACTGCTGATGCGCTTGATGGACTTGGGGTTGGGGTCTGCCAACTCTGAGAGGGACTTTCTCAGCTCCTCCTCATCTCTGCCAGGCACAGATTTGTGTAGGGAAAGGGTTTGTTACCTTGCTGGGTAAAGCAAATACCAAGCTTCCCACTTGCTGGAGCCACTTTTAGGCCTGGCTTCAGAAAGGGAGGCCAGGAGAGGCAGACCAGGCTGAGCAGTCTCCTGTCACCACTGGAGAGCATCCCAAACCCAGTCACGCCTCTGTGACCCATCCCTCTAGGCTGGCAGCTGAGGTGCTGCCTAGCCCCTCAAAAGACAAGGCATGGGGGTGTCTGCTGCTGGCTCAGGGTCGGGGGGGCCACTGCCTGCCCCAGGCAGTGAGAAGCATTTTTGGACACAGCTGGGACTGATGCTGGCCGAGCCAACGAGCCAGGGGCCATGGTGGAGCAGTGCCCTGGGATTTGGCACCACCACAGCCCCCCTGACCCATGGTATATAGGCTCAGAGGCAGGAGAGAGGGTCTAGAGGGAAACCCCCTCAAAGAGAGACGCAGGCTGGGTCTCTCTGCCCCACTCCTTCAGGGCAGCAGCCGGGCTACTGGGGCTCAGAGTCACCAGCAAAGCGGTGCAGAGAGCCTGTGCTGGGGAGGCCTCGGGCAGCACCAGGGCTCCAGGTCGTGGCCCCTCGCACCACGGGCAGGCAGCGTCGGTGCTGCTCCCGCCCGCCCGGCAGGAAGATGTGGGAGCCCAGAGCTGCTGCCTCCCCCCTCCCTCAGACCCGCTCGCTGCTAATTAAACCCCTCAGCATCTGCCGGCGTCTCCATGGCAGCAGCCCGAGCGCATTGGCTCAGCGCTGGCGGTACCGCCGGGCTGATTAATCCCCGCAGCGCGGGCGCTGCCGCTCCTGCTGCTGGAGATGGCAGCTGTGGGCGAGGGTGCGGGCACCCTGCAGGGCCCCAGCACAGCCACGGCCCCCCTAGAACCTGCCCACTCCCACCCTGGGCACGGCCACCAAGGCACGAAGCAATGTCAAAGCTGCGGGAAGCTGGCTGCAGGCAGCCATCCCCCAGCATGCTGGGGAAGGGTCCCCACTGAGGTGCTGAGGGCAGCCAGGGGTACACTGCCACCGCAGCTCTCCAGATACTCCCATCCCATCCCATCCCATCCCATCCCATCACATCCCATCCCATCCCATCCCATCCCATCCCACATCCGCACAGCCCTGCAGCACCACAGCTGATGGAGCCTCTAGGATAGCATGATGCTCCAGCAGGGAGGGCAGCAGGGGTGAGGAAGCCCCTCACGCCAGCAGGGTGGCCCTGCATCATCATCATCATCCCCCAGGAGGGATACTCACATGGCCCACTGTAGCTTCTCGTTCTTGATGGAGCCGTACAGTGCCTGTGGAGAGAAGAGTAGGGGATAAGCAGGACAGTGGTGCCAGGTCAGGGAAGCTGCTCTGGGGACCAAGCAGGCACACCAAGCAGGCTCAGGGGCACTGGACGTTAAGGCAGCCCCAGGCCAGTTCATCGCGGTCCAGCCCTGGCCTGGCCCTGCCAGCCAACTGGCCTTGTTTCAGGTTTACAGGTACCTTCTCCTGGACACCACAGGATGTGCAAACCCTCACACGCTCTGGGCACGGCCCTGGCTGTCCCCTCTCCTCCCCTTCCCTCTCTGCCTGCCCACAACAGCGGCACAGCATTACACCATGACAGTGAGGCATGCCAAACATTTCCAATCCCTTAGGAGATCCACTGCTCCCCACTCCAGGGTGTCCCAGACTGGAGCCTTCAGGAGGCCCAGGCCCCAGGCAAGCAAGCCTTTGGACTGGACTTTGATGGTGAATGCCTGCACCCTGCTCGGCAGGACTTCAGCCTGCCCCAGCACCTCCAGTAGCTCCACACCATGACACACCACAGCCAGCAACCCCCCTGCCATCGGCCGTCTGTCCTGGGCTGGCAAAGGTGGGCTCGAGGCAGCACCCAGTGCTCCACAGCAGTGTGATGCTCCCATGGGAAGCTGCCCAGGAGCACACTTAAACTTCAGGAGAGGCTTCAGCAGGGCACTGGACTTGCAGAGACACCAGCACACTGTCATTCATGAAGACCTCAAAGGACCTCGTGGGTGGCTGAGGCAGGATTGGTGTTTGCCTATTGCTGGGCTGCTGCTGCTTGGGATGGCTGTAGCCTGTCCCTATCCCCTCCTCAGCACCCCCCAGGCACCCTGCTCTCCCAAACACCACCAAGTTGTGCAAGGCAGGACCCGCTGCCTGCATCTCAGCAAAGGAACAAGCTGAGCCTGTCCGCAGCAGGATGCTCCAGGGCCCCACTCCCAAGCATTTGTCCGGTCGGAGCTGGGTGCAAGCCAGGAGCGCTCGGCACGGTTCTGCAGCCTGGGAGGCTCCGGAGAGGATTTCAACACAGCGCTCGTAGAGGGCTTCAGAGCAAGATTTGGAAGGCATCATCCTCGGAGGAAAATAATCAAGTATCGCACAGGCTGTTCAGGCAGCTGTCAACATCCATCACTGGGCCAGAGACTGCTGCTGAGAGATCTTGCTGGTGGCTGAGAAAGTACAACTGGAGGCGTGCAGGGGCCCGGGAAAGCCGGCCAGCAGACAGGCCCCAGCGGTGTCTGGGGAAGGGACATCCATCACTCCCCCGAGAGGCGCAGCAGACAGGACAGAGCGGGGACCCGGCTCCTCCCGCACTTCCCTGTTGGGGGAACGCTGGCGCAGCATCAGCTTGTTTCTCAGAGGATGAAAGGGATTGCCCCCATCTGCAGGCAGAAAGCGGGGTTCACCTGTCTCCTGGGAAGACAGGAGGTTCACAGAGGGGGTATGGCCTCAATGCCCATGAGATTAGACCCCGGCCCCATTTGAGCAGCCCCAGCACCGGAGGGGCAGGATGCTGGAGTGTGAGCATGGGGTACCTGCTGGAGGGCTGGCAGCGAGGCAGCCAGGAGAGCAGGTGGTGCAAAGAGACCTAGAGAAGAGTCTGGGGGAAAAAAAAATCAAGCCAAAGTCCTGCAGAACATAACCTGGGAGCAGAGCAGGGGGAGAAGCAGGCGTCTTGGAGCAGTGTGGATGATAAGGAATCACCAAGGGAAACAGAAGAGAAGGGATCTCACTCACTGCCGGGGAATGCAGCCAGGAGACAGTGTGAGCCACAGACACAAAAAGGAGACTGGAAAACTCACGTAGAGAAGTGGGGACTGGAAACTGCAGAAAAGCTCCTCAGAAAGAACAGGCAGGATGGGACGCGCGGCTTGGCTTCTACCCGGCTCAGTGACGATACGGAGAGAGGTCAGCTCCGCACGCCAAGGAAGAAAGACGTGAGCCAGCTGAGCAGGGATTTTGGAGGACTGGGCAAGGAGCTGCGGGAGATGACTGCAGTCCCCAGGCCCCCAGCCCCACACAGGGCTTGCAGGGAGGATTGCTGCTAAATGCCAAGCAAACGAGCAGAAGAGAAGATGCTCGGGGAGTAATTCTGGATGGCACAGTGCCGGAGAATAGCCCGGCAGAGCACTGCACTACAAAAACCTGGGCTCTGGGACTGTCGGCACACACTTCAAAGTCTGAACTGCCTTGTGGCTTCAAAAGGCTCCAGCTGCCCTGCTACAAGCCCCGAGAGCATCCCACAAACCCACTGTGGGCAGGAGCTGCCAAGTACCCCCACCTCAGAGACAGGGAGTAGGAGCTGCTCAGCACTCCTGTGCAGGGGGACAGTGAGAGGCGAAGTGGGGGCTGGGGGGGCTTGAGAGGGTAATGCAAAGCTTTACGTCTACACTTAAATCCTGCCAAGCCTCTGCTTGGCTAAACACCACTCCCAGCCAACACCAACCTCAGGAACCAGGCTGGGGGACTCAGACCAAGTCCTAGCTGAGAAGATGCACTCCAGCCACAAAGCCCATCAGCTTTTCCGGTCCTGTGGCAGTCCTGTGGCAGTACTGCCGCCCGTCAGCCCACTAAACTCCAGCCACTTTGGTGCACAGACTGTTTCTGCCAGGGAAGCACAGGCGACACAGGCTCCTGAAGCCTAACTCACAACCACATCAGCAGAGACCAGAGACACTGGTTTCATCACTGAGCAGGTCCCTCTCTCCAGGCTGTCTTCGCTCCGTGGATTCATTCCCCCGGGCCAAAAGGATGGCACTTCTTGGCAGCTCTGTACTTGCAAGCACTGCCCGAGGGAAGGCAGGGCACTGGCCCCATGCCACCACAGCCGACCCCAAGCATGGTTGGGGTTTTTGGTCATCGATGGAGTATGAGCTCACCGCTGCAGCACGCAGGGCCAGCCAGCTCTGCCCTAGACATGCGCAATGCCAAAGAGACCTAGGAATACACTGTCCCAGCGGGATTTCTAACTGAACCAACAACTTCTTTCTTTGGTGCCCTCGCTCCCAAAAGCAAGCTGAGAGAATATCCCCAAGTCCTGCTCTAGCAAATGTCCCCAGGAGGGGTAGGGGGCTGCATTGGGTGAGAGGCAGGTGGCTCTGATGCTCAAGCCCAGCCTTGGTGCCAGCCCTGCTGGGGCAGCCCTACGCAAGCAAGGCAGGGAGAAAACATCCCCCTCCAGCTTCCCAGCTCAGAGCAGACCAGAGGGGATGTCCAGCGCTGGTCTGGGGAGCCGGGCAGCAAGCTGGCCTGGACACAGCTTTGGCAAAGACAGGACTGTACCAAGGGCTGTAGCCCAGCCTTCAAGTAACAGAGGAGGGTTAAGGCAAGAATTTAGGCATCCAGCAGAGGGTCTTAACCCTTTCTGTGGTGCCTCTTTTATGGATCATAACTCTTATGGACACATCCCCTTTCCGGTCTGCTGGTTCCTGTGCTAAGCAACAGCACTCAGGCTCTCAGAGCTAGCAGATGCCCTGTGCAGGTCACCCTCCCCTTCCTCCTGCCAGCCCTGTGACCAGCCATGGCTGCATGACATTCTGCAAGACAGTCTTCGCCGCCACCAAGCGCCCTCCCTGCAGTCATTCTGCCTCTTTCCATGTCTGGCAGCATTTCAATACGAGAGCTCAATTGATCACTTTCCCCAACTTTTCCTTAGCAAAATATCTTTCTCTACACCCAGCCACAAAGCTCTGACAAGTCCCCCAGGCACCCAAACCCTCCAGCTGCACAGATATGAATGGCACTGTCAGATCAGGGACTTGTATCAGCAGGAACCGTACCTACGTCAGGTCCCTTATT
>VZSZ01012041.1:166815-179166 GCA_013398815.1 Ibidorhyncha struthersii
AGAGGAGAGAGGAGAGACAAGAGGCTCACAAAGGTGAGCTCAGCAAAGATCCAGGGGCAGTCTGGGGGGGACACAACACCCCTCCATGGCCTGTGCAGCAGCCCAGTGCTACTCTGAAACCTGAGCTAGGAGGGGAGCATGGCGCCGCAGCGTCCTCCACGCTGCCAGCATGCTTTGTGCACTACTGACTATGAACCAGTGAGGAAAAACCTCTGTTCAGCCACGTTATTGCCATTCCTGCTGCTAGTTCTGTCTCTGCACCTTCACACCTCCCCATGCCCTTGCCAGCGGTGTTGCTGTGGTACAATCGCACTCTGTCGACAATAAATCAGACACTGTCCTCTCAGTTTCTCCAGGGTGATCTGTTTCAGTCCCTTGCCTTGGCAGAGGAATAGGAAGTCAATTCTTCCTGCAGAGAGCACTGATTATGGCTGGACACTGCCACCCTTCGCTGCCTCGCACCTCTCGGACATACCAGTTTTGCTGCACAAACATTGCCTGGCCTCTGTGCCACCATGTGTCTGGTTTCAGTGTCCCAAAGAAAGCAAAGGCCTAACCTGGTGTCTCCCTGCCTGAAAATGCCCTTGGAACGATTCAGGGACCATAGAGCAGACACTATACCCCACTATCATCTCTTGACTGCAGACACCAGAGAGGACATAGAGCTCAGATCCCCACCTGGTCACCTCAAGCTGAGCCTATGAGGATGGTGCGGGTTGTGACCAGAAGTGACATAGGTTTGGTCTGGAAAAGACCAAACGCCCAAAAATTTGGTATGGAAAAGACTGAAGCCTAGAAAGTGGATGAGGGAATCAGGAGGCTCTGGCATTGCGCAGAAGGTCACTGGGCAGAGAGACCTTGCAGGGAGGCAATGCAAACAGGAATGTCAGTGCTGGCATGACTGAGACACCAAGATCTCCAAGAGCTACCAGCTCTGCAGCTGAGCCACTGGACTAGACCTGGCATCCAGACCGGACCTGACCACACTCCTGATGAGAGTATCCTGGAAAAGGGAAAAGATGCAGCCTGCCAACCTGCCACATCACAAGTGCCTCAGCCCAAGACCTTGCTCAAAGCAGGAGGAGTGCAGGAAGGTGGTGTCTCAGCTTGGACATGGTCTCACATAGGGACAGGCTAAAAGTGGTGGGACTGAGCTCCCCCAGCCCGCTCCAGCGGAGATTTCCCCAGGCATGGGGCAGCCATCCTAAGCCCAGGTGCAGGCAGGCTCGGAGCAATGTACAGGAAGCCTCTGGTGGGCTGTGTTCATCTCTGCCCTCCATCTCCCACCATAGACAAGACTGAGGAGGTTCAGGAGGCCAGGACAATAGGTACAAGACCACGGGACTCAAGAAACAGGAGGCTGCTACTCGGATGTTGAGGGACACAGCAGTATCAGGAATACTTAGCCTCCAGGAGGAAAAGGCTGTTGAATTTCTACTGCCACTCAACTTCTAACTGGCCTGCCGCCACAGATGCTGGACTGTCCTGCAACAGGAACCACCGTGGGACTGAAGTCCTGGTACTCACTGCTTGCTAGGCTGGAGGAAAGCTCACAGCCCTCCAGCACCAGCAAAGCTGACAAAGGTGAAAAAGGAGATGTGCTCCCACCGACACGCCTACCACAACACCATAGTGATCACTGGCCTGATCGGTCACTTCACAGAAAATCCAGCACACCCAGTCCTGGCCCTTCCCCTCTTCCCCAGCAACACTGGCTGCAAAACACAATGCACAGGGTTAGACTCCATACTGAGCCTTGGTGGCCCAGCTGGTCAGCAAGCAGCTTTGGTCACTCACCTCATGTTGGAGGCCAAGGGAGTACCAAAGCTCTCCTCTGAGCGGCAAGGGCTGTGCCGAGCACCCTTCCTACGTCTCCCCCGCTCCTCCTCCCTCTCCGTCCAGGGGGCATCTGTGGCCGAACTGGTCCCAGAGTCCGGCTCCAAGTGAGCCAGAGGAGCAAAGTTCTCCTCGATCAGCTTGGCGCTGTCTCGGATCTGTCCCTGTATTTCTGGGGTGAGGGTTGGGAGGTCAAAATTGAAAAAGGTCCCGTGGGTGCGGGCTGGGGAGGAGAGGATATCGATGGAGTCCAGGCTGGTGTAAGATGTGCCTTTGGCTCGATGGGACTCCATGATGCTCTCAAAATGCTTGCTGAAAGAGTCCATGCCATCCTTGGAGAGGCTGTGCCCTAGGAGGAAGGGCACTGGAGACTTGAGCATACCCTGTGTGTCTCGGTCCATGTTCCTAGAGGGAAAGAAAGTGAGAAGAACTGGTCACTGAGGAGCAAGGGATCAAAGCCCCAAAACAAAAGCCCATGGACTGCTCCAGAAGGGAACTTGGGAGGGCAGAAATCTCCTCTGAACATCCGTAGACCTCCAAGGAAACGCCTCGCCTGCCCAAGACATCATGGGAAGAGGGACTGGGCTGGCCTTTCTCCAGGCATATGCTTCTCCTTTAATGCATCACAGACACTTGTTCCTTTAGTGGCTCATCCTCATAAGAAGCTTATGAGATGGCTACTGCTCCCAGTCACTTGACTTGCGCTTAGATCCAATAAAGGGCTCAAGCACCAGAAGCAGGATGTGGTTCAGCTCCATTTCCAACCAAATCTGGAAGTGGCTGAATTTTCCACAAGCCTTCAGAGCTCTCAGCACCCAGAAGGCTCCTCCTGAGGCTGCTCAGGACAGCACGACACCTTCCTCCATGAACACAGCACCGTGGTCACTGAGCACCACGCTCAGAGCCTGACCAACACCCCCCTGCAAGGTCTGCTGGCTGATCCCAGGAGAAGTCCGAGACCCAACACGTGGCAATGGTGAGCCCCAGGAGACATCTGGGACACAGCACAAGGTGATGCTGAGCCCCAGGTTTCCCCAGGCAGTACGAAGGGAGCCTCACACCCAGCTCTGGGCTCAGGGACCTGAGCTGGCTCATGTCCTAGAGGCCAGGCTTGGTCCTGGCTTATCATCTTGTTGGGGGATCAGCCCGACAGGAAAGCCCAGCCTGTCTTGCAGACAGATCTGGGTCCAGCTCAACACAGGAGTTTCTAAACCCTGAAGCCCTAAGTGTTTTGTCCTGTAAATGAGGTGAAGTGCAGCCTGCCCATCCGTCTGAGCACGTCACAACAGGGACATTTCCAACCCAGGGAACATCAATGCTTCAGCCATACAAGCATAAACACAGCCCTAAAAGCCTACTTTTCTCATAAGCCGCTATCATTTTATTCAAGCGGCAGAAAAGCACTTGTTATGCCACTCTCTCCTCTGATTAAAGGAGAGGAACTGCTCCAGCTTGTCATAACATTTGTTATGAACAAACAGCTTCATACAGAGGGCTCAGAAGATGCGTTGCTGTTACAAGCACCAAATGATTTTCATTCATTAGCCTTCACATACCGCTCAAAAATCTCACTCTGATTACTTCAGCAGGCCAAGAGCTGGCAGCTTGACTCCCCCGGAGTGCCGGCTGGCTTCAAGGGGGGAGCACAGCTAAGCCAGACGTGGGTAAGCGAGGCAGGACGGAGGCTGCTCTCACCCATCCACCAACATTTCCCTGACTGTGCAGCATCGCTTGACACTTACGATTCCCCGTAGAAGCCCCAGGAGCAGCCACCTCTGGGTTGGCTTTCTGGCAAGGACAAGGCAGAAGAGACCTCTTTAACATCTGCAGATGAGCTTTACAGATGCAAATGTGCATTCACTGTCCTTACCACCCAGCTGCGTGCTACTAAACCGAGCTAATGCCGCTGACTTTGTTTTGTGCTTTGAATCCATAAGGAGGGCGACGGGCGGGCTGTGCCGGGGAGGACAATGACAGCGGATGGAAGGGATCTTGTTCCCAGGAGAGGGAGCTGGGCTCATTCTTGTGATCAAGTATATGGCCACCAAGCCACAGGAAAAAACACAGCTGGTTTTGTCCACACCATACGAGCTCTGGAAGCAATCTCTCCACCCCGAAATATCAAGTGTAAAGCCGTGCAGCTCCAGAAGGATCTAGTTGCAGCAGCATGGGCGCAACGCTGCCTGTACACACTGCTCCTGCTTGGACCTGGACACATCATCAGTCCCCACTGCGCTGCCCAGCCTCCCCCCCACCCCACTCTGATGCCCCAGGAAGGGTGACCGCACCATCACCAAGCCAGACAAACGCAGCTGGGAGGAGCAGAGGAGACGCAGAGGCTGTAATTGAGCATCTGCGCAAGGGCGACAGGCAGCGGGAAAGCAAATAGCTTTGAGCTGGGGTGGGAGAGGCAGCGAGCCTTCCTTGGGAGAGGGCCAGGTGGTTACGGAGGGGAAGCAGATCCCGGGAGCAGACGGCCACGCTGCATTGCATATTAGCACCAAAGCCCCTGGGGACTGCAGGGGTCTGAGCAATGGACTCCAGCAGCTGCGTCTGATGGAGGGGAAGGGGCTCACCTCGTTCTNAATGTCTCTCCTCAGGCCCTCAGCTGTTTTCTCTCTCTGCTGAATCTCTTGTGACCCTCCAGACCCCTGACTGCCTCAGCCATGCCCCATTCCTCCTGCCTGCACAGGCACAGTCTCAGCTCAGCCCAAAGAAAGCGAGGCTGTACACCACCACCCAGCAGCCCCTCACTTTATTCCTCTCTGAACAAAGCTCTTGCACAGACCTGCCCCAGAGGCTCCTTGCACTCCCCCAGGGTCCTCTGCACATCTCCAGCTCAGCAGCTGCCCACTATTAGGGCTCAGTGTCCAACTCCAGCCTGTGCTCAGCCGCAGGCACTGACCATGGGTGCTGCAGTCCCCCCATGGCTGCTCACACTGCCCTGCTCACACCCCCTGCTGGGGTCACAATGCCCCCAGTCCTCCCCTATAAGCTGCAGGCGTCTCCCCCTGCTCATTGGCAGGCACCTGCCAGCATCACCCCGAGTGCCCCCTCTCCAGCCCTGTCAGCAGGAGCCTGTGGGACACAGCAGCATCACCCCGAGCTGCATCTCTGTGGCCACGGTGGGCTCCAGCACAGAGGCTCAGCCTCAGCACGCACATCAGAGCCTTGTGGTTACTGAGGAAGGCTAAGCCTAAGCTTAAGCGTTTGATGAAATCAGGGCCATAACTGCTTTTTAATCCCCCAACAAGGCTTGCCCTGCAGCTATTTTCCTCTCCACCAAGCAGCGAGCACAATGGTTCCAGAAAAGCTCCCCAGGTAGCAGATCCAAGGGCTTCCCTAGGCGAGGCTGCTCTGCCTGCATGGAGAAAAGGCATTTCTGCCTCCTGCCAGCCCTCCGTGCTCTCGAGGGAGTGGGGCACCCCCCAGCAAAGCCTCTTCTCTCTTATCAGCCCAAGGCACTGGCGCAGCAGTCCAAGCCAGGCCCTGCCTCCAGCTTAGCCAGCATGTCTGCCGATGCTCAGGGAGAAGGGGAATTGAGCCCGCTCTCGCTGACGGGTCTCGGCTCTCTGGGACTAATGGGAATAAAGACAGTAAAGGCTTAGACTAGTCATTAGAGTCAGTAGATCTGACTCTAAATATATTCAGGGAGCAGATTTGCTGGAAGAAGATACCGTTTCTTCTGTTGCTTTCCATGTCTCATTTGATTTGGTGTTGGGTTTTTTTAGCCAAATGTCCGGCCAGCTGTTAGCATCCTCTTTTATTTTGGGAGGGTAAATCACCAAAGAAGATGCCCTTTGGCCAGAATATGAAGGACAACAGGATAGTACCAAGCCAAAATCCTCCTCACAGAGGGTGCTAAACCTTTAAAGGCTAGATTTTCAAAGGGATTTACATGTCTAAATGCTGCAAATTGGCATCCAAAGGTGCTTCAGTAATTTTGTAGGGCCAGTCCTTCCCAGCTACCAGGCCAAGCCTGGGGTACAGCAGCTCCTGCAGCAGCAGAACGGTGCTGGCTCTGGGGAGCTCAGGGGCCTTCTTAATCACCACAGCATCACCCCTCCTGTGAGCACGCAAAGCAGAAAGCTTGAAGTACAAAACATCAATACTGGTGACTGGTAAACAGGGAGGAGGACTGCAGCTGCAGAGCTCAGAAACAGTGCGTAAGCAAAAATCCAGGGCTGCGATGCAGGGACTAAACAAGCTCACGGTTTCAGGCTCGTGATTTTCAAGACACTGTTTGCAGGGTCTACACCTACCTGGGGAATATTCAGGGGGCTGCAAATCAAAGGAGCCACTAGTCTACAAAGCTGTGTAAAATAAACATGACGCCTCTATATACATATTGGTAATTATACTGGGAGCACCATCTTTAGGGGCTGCAATGCATTTAAGGACACATCCAAGCTTTCCAGTGCTGTCTGGGGAGCTACGGTAAGGTGTCTCAGAGGGCAAAAAGCAGGTCTAGGCTTACAGCTCATAGGACTTGTAGCAGCCTAGTATGTATTTGGAAATAAAATATTGCTATGCAAGAAAATTGTTACAGTGACTTGAAGAACTTGCTTGCAGGAAGAACAACTTTACACCTTACTCAAATCTTCCATCACTATTCATTTTGAAAAAAAAAGATACATATGAGAAATGGCTTATTTTCAGCTTTTCTCTAGAACCCAAAGTTTTTGAGGACAGCGTGGGTGGCAGGGAGGAATGTATCGGTCTCCTCCACTAGAGATGCAAGGGCTGGACAAGCTGGCAGGAGCCCAGCTTGTCTTGGGACACACACCTTCCCTCCCCAGCAGCCCAGCACCTTTGTGCTTCTCTTTTCCAGCACAAGGGCACCACTGGGGGTTATTTTTTTCATTACCTTTTCCCACCACCAACATGAAACCCTCCCTTTTCCTTTTCTTCCACCTAAATGCTCCCTGCCTGCCTTCTGCACAGATAGGTGAGTGCATGCTGCCACGTGGCATCCCAGGCACCGCCCTGGCTTTGTGCTTCCCAAGCAAGACCTCTCCCCACTCCTGAAGAGCACTTGCTGATGATGCCGAGACCCCTCATCTCACCCAAGACTCTTTGCTGATACAGGTCAGGAGATGCCTTTGGCTGCCACTGCCTGCACAGGCATCTCACGCTCCCTGCCAGGGCCTTTCCCCTCCAGGTAGCTGTCCCACACAGTGCTTTGGAACTCCTTCCCCTCCTGATGCCTCCTGGGGCAGACTGATGATGCCCATCCTTCCTCATGGTCAAACTACCACTCCAGAGGACACTCCACGGGCAGAGTTTTGTGCCACCAGGCCAAAATACCATCTCCCATAGGTCCTAATTGCCAGTGACAGACAGCAGCTCAGATGGCGTTAGCTGCCCATGCATGGTGGACCTTGGTGTCACCCACTCCATCAGCCTCCCAGCACAGGCTGTTTTGTCACACAAGTGAAAAATGACACGAAAGGCAACAAAAGGCTTTTTCCAGCCCAATGCATCCCCCACTCTTTCCCAAAGACGGCAAATACGTACTGAGGCCAAGCAAAAGGGATCGCTCCTGCTGCCAAAGCACAGCTGCCTGCAGAGGGGAGAGCAGCCTGCATACAGCAGCTCCAGGACACGGCATGGGCTCAGGTGCCCTGACACCGTCACTCCAACGCCCGGTAGCACGAGGGCAGGACGTAATTAACCTGGCGAGACTCGCACCGGGAAGCCTCAGCTCAGCCGGGCGACCTGAGCTGCAGGACTCACCCCAGGGGAGCAGGGCCCACAGCGCAGTGGCCAGGGCTGGATCACCTGCGCTGCCTTACTCTTTCCATAGGGCAGTGAGCGCTCGCTCACAGTCCCAGTCGGGCAAACCAGGACACCATCTGACCCCCACACGCAGCTACTGGGATTTTTGGCTCAGACACTCTTTCAGCAGAGCACATTTTGCCATGCAGGGGATAATAAGGAGGGCGAGAGCTTTTTGCCCTCATGCACAGAACCTCACCTTTCCCTGTTCTCCTTCCTTGTTGCCTCAAACACCTCATCGTCCTCGTCCACGCCCCCATCCCGCAGTCCATCCTTGGGGCAGCCTGTGCCCAGAGCGGGGGGCTCCTCTGGCGTGCTGTTCCTTCTGCCTGGTGTGCCCCCAAAGCTTGGGTTGCTCTCACTGTCCTTCTGGCTCTCAATTGCCGAATCCACCTCCTCCTTCTCGGCCAGGATATCATCAATGTTGGTTTCACGGTAGCACCTCAGTGGCACGGTGTCCAGGTCTGTCTCTGAGTACTTCACTGTCCTCCTTATAATCCCAGTCTCGCAGGAGCCAGGCTTCTGGCCGCCCGGGGAAGACATCTCTATCTCCACCTCCACATGGCTCAGGCTCTGCTCAGGCACCGACCCCGGTGGCTCAGCGGGCAGCAGGCAGATGGGCTTCTGGGGGGGCTCAGTCAGGGGAGTGGAGTCAGGGACAGAGGAGCCTGCAAAGGAACCCAAAGCACTCAGAGCTGTGGGGAGCTGCGCTGGGGAGCCACTCCTGCGGGATCAAACGCACAGCAAGAGCAGGGCCATGCGTGTGACGGGCACTGGGGAAGGGAGAGGGGGAGCCAGAAGAAGAAAGGGTGGGAGAGGCAGAGACAGGGTGCTGTCTGTGCTGGTGCACCTGCAGTCAGCCCTGAGCCCCCATCTGAACCCCGAAAGCCTTCTGCACAGGCAGCAAGGGGCTGGGGTCAGGGCTCTGCATCACCCCCTTTGCACAGCCACAGGGGACTCTGCGGGGAGGTTGGTGCATGCAGGGTTTAGCCCCAGGAGGACATGGACTGGCCTGTCTTGGGGGGATCTTGGCTATCCAGTGGGCACTGACAAGTCCCGAAGGATGAGCAGCCCCAGAGGGAGTCCCAGCAGAGATTCAGACTTGCAAAGGAGAGGTCAGTCGGGCTGAGCGCATGCCCCCATCCCTGACTTCTTACCTGTCTTTGGGGTGTCCGAGGAGCCATAGAAGAATTCCCACTTGGCCCTGGCGATGCGCTGGGCATGGGCTGAGCTCTGCCGGGGGTAGGGCCACGCGCTGCCCTGCAGAGGGGAGAGTGGTCAGCAGGCGGCAGACCCCAGGGCAGAGCCCGTGCCCAGTGCGGGGCACCCCGACACCTACCTGGGGTCGGGGCTCCGGCTTCAGGGGGCTCCTGGCGAAGGCAGGGAAGTCCTCCGGCAGCCCGTTGGTGAGGGAGCGGCAGAGGCAGTCGGCATCGAGGGCGCAGGGCTCCTTCCCGCACGGACGCGTCCCCCCCGGGGTCCTGCCCCCGGCCAGGAGTGGGTCGGAGGCGGAGGCCTCCAGCTTCAGCGTGCGCAGGAGCCGCTCCTGGGGCAGGGGCAGGGGCTGGGGAGACCCCACGTCCCCGCCGAGCTCCAGGCTGCGGCTGAGGCTGCGGGGGCCGTTCTCCCAGCGGGGCTGTGGGGGCGGCAGGCCACCCAGGGTCCGCACGCTGGCCTTCTCGATGAAGCGGAAGGTGACCACGGAGCTGTGTCCCTCCGGGGCTGCCGCCACCAGCGGGCTGCGGCTGCCTGGGGAGGAGAGGGCCGGGCTGGGCCTGCCCCGCCGTGGGGTGCAGGGGGCCGTCAGGCGCCCCGTGCCTGGGCAGTTCCCGCTGCCGAAAGCAGCCGCCTCCACCGGCTTGCGGGCCAAGGAGCCGGTGCTATTGTAGAGGCCGAGGGGGCAGCGGCGGGTGTCAGGGGCCAGGCCCTTGCGCAGGAGGTGGAGGCGGCCGGCGTTGAGGTTGGGTGTGAGGCAGCGCGGGGGGCTGTGCCTCCCGGCCTCGGGGCTACCCCCTGCCAGCCAGGGCCTCCGGTCCACCCCGCGGGCAAATGGCGGGGGCGAGGTGGCACAGCCCTCCTCGGGGTGGAAGCGGACGGGTCCTCCCGCCTGGGCCATCCCGTCGGAGGAGGCCACGGAGGCGTCAGGTCCGGAGCCTGGCAGGGCGGCACGGGGATGGCGAGGTGGGTTCCCAGCACCCCTGAGATGGTGGCCAGGTCGAGGGGTGACGCATCCTCAGGCAGCCCTGAAACAAGGGCGAGGAGAGCTGGTTAGAGGAGGGAGAGAGGGCACAAGATTCTGGGGCCACAGGGAGGACTGGTGAAAGGTGCCCTGCCTTTGCGGCAGAGATGCTCCAGGTGAGAGCGCCCCCTTCAAATCCTGCAAGAAGCAGGTAAGGTTCATTATGGACATCACACCATCACCACCACAGGGACACCGGAGCCCTTTGCTCGGTCCCCAGGCACCCCGGGGTGTTCGCTTTCTTCCCAGGGTGCCAGGATCCTCAGGCGCTTCCCCCACAGAGCAGCAACCCAGACATGGCAGGAGAGCACACCGTGTGCTTTAAAACAGGTTTCATTCATCCTGCTGTGGGTTGAATATATTTACTACCCACAGCCTACTAAAATCTCTTCAGCAAGAGGGGGGGGGAAAATGATATCCTGGATCACTGAGGCATCCTCCAATTCCACTTGCTCAAGGAGTTTAACAGGAGCAGCATGGGCAGGAAGCCTCTCTCTTTGGAGGTCAGCCTGGGTTTTAAGTGTGTCACACCAGCACATGCCGCAGCCACTATCGGTGGCACAGACTGAGCTGTCAACACCCGCAGATCCAAAAAGCAGTGGTTACAACAATCTCGCCCTGGGGGAACGGAGCACGGCCGCAGTGCACACAGATCGCCTGCCCAGGGGCTGCCTCTGCTCAGAGACCATTTATCCAGAGGTGAGACCAGCCAGCCCACAGCAGCAGGGGAAGGCAGGACACGGAGCCCCCATCAGTGCCGCTGGCAGGGCTGCTGACATTTTTCTTTCTTGCAGTGGAGCTAAAGCTTGTACTCATCCTTTCTCGAGTTTCTCTGAATTCCTGGTGTGCAGAGAAGACTCTGTCTTGGCTGCTTTTGCCTTCTGACAGATGCCGAGGTACTAAGTCCCTCACTTAGATCTCATCATTTGAAAGTGAGAAACCAAATGCCATTTGCAAACAGAGGAAAGCACGATTTCTTCTCCCTGTTCCCAAGTACAAATCAAACAGGATTAAATTCCTGAAGGATGTTGGGCTGGATTTTCAACGGTGTTTAGGCTCCAGAGATGCAGAGACATAACTCTTAATAAAATAGCCTAAATCACCCCTGTGGGACAGGCGCCCATCTATCTGCACTATCACACTGCTAAAAAAATCTGGCTCCTGCTCAGCAGCAGCAATTTGTAATGCACTCACCACAAAAATACACACTCCCGTTTAATATATCAGTTACTGTTTTTACAGCCTTTTCCCCCTGTTATGCTTGTGTTCACATTCAAGGTTGCTGAAGTTAACTGATAAATAATAAAGATGTGGGGTTTATGTATTTCAAATGAAATTCCACTTTTTATCTCAACGCAGACTGACACACATGCCAAGGAAAAAAAGTTATCACTAGGAATAGCTGGCATTCACTGTAACATAACAAATCTATAAAAAACAGCCTATCTCAATACATGTGAGTTATTGCTAAAATAAATGGGCTAAGCACAGTGTGTCCTCCTGGTTATCAAAGGAGAATTATCAAATTCAGAGTAAAGGCCATGCCCGCCTGTGAGCCACCGAAGCCGGATGGCTACACCATCCTGTGAAGTGAGCTTTTCTTTAACAATGAAAGGTAAAAAGCACAAATGTAACAAAGATGAAAAATCAATGATGGAGCAAAGGCTTCCTGCTTGCTGATTTGAATCGTGAATCAAATTGATGCTCTTTAAATCACTGTGATGAATGGGTTGGGCTGTAAGGCACCGGTGGGCTGGAGGGAGCCTTGCTGGTCTCAGTGCCTGAAGGCAGGAGAAGTCCTGCAAAGGAAAGCTTACAGGGAGGCTGCCGGGGCAGCCCAGGGCACGCGTTCAAAGAGAAAAACTCGGGAGCTGCAGTGCGATAGCCGGGAGCTGCACATCAGTGGGGGATTTCATTTGTTCAATAAACCGTCTCACACACAGAAGAAACTTGCTCCTCCTGTCTGTCCCTTCTTAGCGGCTGAAGGGATGCCCAGGGATTTCTCCTGGCCTTTGCTTTGAGCTGTACCCGGTGCAACAGGGGATGGCTATTCCCGCTGCGGGCGCCTGCCTGGCTGAGCGGGGCGATGCGGGGTGAAGGCAGCAGACAGCAGGGACTGCTTACGCTGCGGGGGCAGAGCACGCCCACGGCAGGGGTGCGTGGGGACAGCGCGCAGGAGCTGGGGGAGGATAAGAGGGGAACGGGTGAAGAACGGGACAGGGATGGGAGGGAAGCAAGAGGTGCAGGGCTGGGGGCTGAATTCACACCACGGGCCGTATCTGTGTGTCGGACGTGGTACCACTGTCAGCAGTGGTGGCAGGGAAGGGGAGAACCCAGGCTGTGGGACAAACACGGGACCCCTTCCCGAGGGGCTGTGGGGGCGAGGGATGTGCCCCCCCTCCAAGACAGGGCTGAGCCGGCCCTTTCCTCCCCGGCCACCCTCGCCCGGCACCTCCCGTCTCGGCAGGATCAGCCCTGAGTGGATGTGACATCCATCC
>VZSZ01012041.1:190239-207292 GCA_013398815.1 Ibidorhyncha struthersii
GGAGGGGGGGAATGGCCGCGGGTGAGGCTCCCCCCCCCCAGCTGCCGGTTCTGCTGGGGCCGAGCAGCCCGCAGGAGGCAGCGGTTAGACTCGGCTCTTGCCCTTCCCCTCGCCGCCCGGGGCTGCGGCCTCACCTCCGCAGAGGTGCCGCGTCCCCGCTCCTCGGGGGGAGAGCGGTCGGAGGGCAGCCCGGAGCGCGTGTTGCTCCCCACGGGAAGGAGCAGGTGCCTGCCCTCTGCCCCTCGCAAGGTGCCCGAGTGGCTCAGCACTGGGGCAGGGGACCAGCTGCCAGGTAGAGTGATGCTTAGACGTGGAGGCTGAGCACAGCTACCGTGCGGGTGGTGCGGTAATGCTGCAGCAGTCACTTGCTGCCCTGCTGAGGGACAAGGACTCCTTAAGGAGCTGGTGGAAAGCCCCACCCGAGCTCTCCGGGAGGGCAGTGCGGGCAGGTGGACTCGGATGCCTAAGCAGTGAACATCCCAGGCTGGGGAGGAGGTGACGCAGGTGGCAGGTGCGTGCCCTGCTGATGGCTAGCCAAGGGATTTTACCCTGTGGGCTGACTGCGGGAGACGTTGCTGAGTCTTGCTTTCTGGCTGTTCCTCCTAGAGGCACCCGGCAGTAGGCGTGAGGTGATCTAGCCTGGCTTTCACCATAGACCGGCTCCCTGGTGTCTGATGATGAGTCTGACCCCCTCCAGGGGATGCCTCCTGGACCTGCCCTGGGAAGACATCTTGGTTCCACATATCCTCTGTCATCTGCCACTGCAGCAGCTCCTGAGCCTGCAGAGGGTCAGCAAGTCGTTCCAGTCTCTCATCCAGCTGTACCTGGCCAACATGCGCTGCTTTGACTCAAGCCAGGTATCGGATGGCTCTGAGGCTGGGGGAGACACAGATGTCCTGCTGCTCAGGAGCTAACAGGGGAGCATCTGACTATGTGGGGAGAAGCAGCCCCCGGCAAGGAGGCTGACTTCTGCTCAGGAGCTCAGGTTAATGGCTCAGGTGTCAGACTGGACAGATGGGCTCGGGGAAGAGAGGTGGTGATTCAGGGCCCAGCAATGCCACTGTCTTTAGCAAGAGGCCTTGGGAGGCGTGAGCCTGGAAGCTCCACCTAGGTCATTATGGGGCACTGACTGGCAGAAACACAAGCCAGCTCCAGAGTGGCATGGCCTGTCGGTCCTCATGGAGGTTGTGCAATAGGGTGGGTCTGAGAGAGATAACTCTGTGTCTGGTCTTGAGAGAAAGCTTGTGCAGGCCCTCCGAGAGACTGCCTGGGACTTGGAAAGACAGGAGTGGCTGCTGTTCTGTGAAGGCACAGAGTAGTCTAGCAAAGAGTCTTTGGAGAGCAAAGATGTGGAGCTCATCAGGAGTACATAAACGCAGGAGTGATGATGGGGGATGGAGAAGCCAGAGCATCTTCTAGTTCGTGGCAACAGCCTTGGCATGAGGGGAGGAGAGCCTGACGGTAGGGTTTGCCCTGGGTTGAGGAGAGGGTGGCTTGGGTCACCTCTGTCACAGTGGGTGAGAGGAGGGCAGAGTCTCTGGTGAGGATCAGGCTGAGCCAGGCTAATCTGAAACCCTGGGGGATGCCTTATTGTTCCTGGGTTTCCCACACAGATTGAACCTGCCATCCCTAGAGCTGCTTTTGTTAACCTGCTGAAGGACAACGAAGTACTGCAGCAGCTGGCGCTCCAGAACTGCTCCGACTGGCTGACAGACAGGGAGCTGCTCCCGGTCATCGGGCAGAACCACCACCTGCACCAAATCCAGCTGAAGGGCTGTGCCCAGCTCAGCCGCCATGCGCTGGTGGCCATCTCGCTGAGCTGCCCCAACCTGCGCCGGCTCTCCCTGGCTCACTGTGAGTGGGTGGACAGCCTGTCCCTGCGCAGCCTGGCAGACCACTGCAAGGCACTGGAGGCTGTGGACCTGACGGCCTGTCGCCAGCTGAAGGACGAGGCCATCTGCTACCTGGTGCAGAAGTGCAGCAGGCTCAAGTCTCTGTCGCTGGCTGTCAATGCCAATGTGGGCGATGTGGCAGTCGAGGAGATTGCCAAGTGCTGCCCTGAGCTGGAGCACCTGGACCTCACGGGGTGTCTGCGAGTCAAGAATGACTCCATCAGGTACTGAGCAACGTGGGGAGCTGGGGTGGGGATGGCAGGTGTCTGGGGCTGGCAGAGGAAGAGAACCATAGAGAAAAGTCAGAGCAATGAGAGCTCAGTCTGGGGTAGAAGCCACTAGCGGGCCTTTCAGGAGAGGCCACTGTGTGCTACTAACCACAAATTCTTGAGCGTGTCAGAGAGGGTAGGTCTGGGACCCGACTGTGTCCCTTGAGTTTTTCTCAGACCACCAGGGTGCTGCTCCTAAAGGATGGTGCATGCGTGAGCACTAGGCTGCTGGGGGTGGAGGGTGAGTGGTGTGCTCAGGGGTCCTGGCTTGCAACCTGCATGTGCTGTCTTTCTTGGCAGGGTGCTGGCTGAGTACTGTCCAAAGCTGCGCTCGCTGAAGGTGAAGCATTGCCACAACGTGGCCGAGTCCAGCCTGAGCATCCTCCGGAGCCGTGGGGTAGAGCTGGATGTGGAACCTCCGCTGCAGAGGGCTCTTGTTCTCCTGCAGGACGTGGTTGGCTTTGCCCCTTTCATCAACCTCCAGATCTAGAACTGCTGCTGCTGGGGAGGGGGGGGACTGACACAATGCTGGGATCCCAGGAGGATGCTGGAACCAGCTGCTGTGGAGATGTGCAGAGGGAGAGGTCGGTCCCGTTGGCGAGGCTGGCGCAAGTGGGACTCACTCTTTCCTCTGGGGCTGTTTAGCGGCCACTGGGTGTTCATGAGTGGGCTTCGTTGGTGCCTCTGGGGAAAGTAACTCCCTCTGCAGTGGTGTGGAGAGAGTGAGTGACTTGCAGGAACACCATGGTGCTGAACAGGCCTTGACCAGGCCAGCTAATAGATAGGATTTATTATTTGTTGTATTTTAAATCTCTAAGTGGCAGCTGTCCAGAGAGCAGGAGAGTGTTTGATGAGGACTGTCACCTCTGGGGTGGGTGTGCAGGGCATGCCAGCAGAGCTGTGGAACAAACCAGGCCAGCTGGAGCAGAAAGGAGAAAAACCTCCAGCCCTCCTCTTGGGAGAGGGCAGGTCCCTCTGGGCTCTGGGAGGCGGGCAGTGAGCCCAGCTCCAGCCTGTGGCCACTGGCCAGCCTGGCACCAAAGGGCTGGCATGGCCCTGGCACAGTAGTGTGTCTGTCCAGGCCTAGGGCACTGGTTTAGGCTGGTGCAAGATGTTTTGAGGGGAAACACGTTCTTAACTGCAGTTTCACTGACAAACACCAAATCAAGCTGTGCTGTCACTGAAAGCAGTTGGTCATTGCCATTTGTTTCTTCCAGCTTCTGACTTAGTGTTTCAGTGGTGCCCAGGCCGGCTGCTATATTCTGCTCCATCTTGTGTGGCTGGATCTTTGGCACTCAACAGTGGTGAGAAATGGCTGGAGCCCTGGCCGTGTTTATGGAGTGCTGCAGGTTGTGTTGGCAGGGAGAGCTTAGTTCTGGTCTGGAGTTCAGCCTCAGCCCTTGTATCCACTAGGTGGTTAACCAAAAAGCAGCCACATCTTGTGGTGAATGTGATGAAGACGGTAATTGGGGGAAGAGAGGATGACCCTGCTCCTATCTTTGGCCCCAGGAGGGATTGGAGGCGATGTCCTTAAGGCATGTGCTGAACTACACACAAACTCATATCATCTTTATTAACACTGGCACTCAGTTTAAAGCAATGGTGCACACAGACGTGTAAAAAGCTTGCTGCAAAAGCACAAGCCACATCTTAGATCTAAAAATGTCCCATGCAAGGAATAGCAGAGAATGCCCAGGCCCCAGAGAACCACTGTGGTGTGCCCCTGAGGGCAGAGGGACAGCTACGCAAGGAGAGAAGGCTCCTCCTTGTCAGCTGGGTTAGTTGAGGAAGCTGAAAGCAATGTGCTGGCTCCCAGGTTAGTTCCAGTTAGTGGCAGG
Source organism: Ibidorhyncha struthersii (assembly GCA_013398815.1). NCBI lineage: Eukaryota > Metazoa > Chordata > Aves > Charadriiformes > Charadriidae > Ibidorhyncha > Ibidorhyncha struthersii. The sequence goes on from VZSZ01012041.1 coordinate 194,239, forward strand.
TAGAGGAGTCCCCGTCATCCACAGTGCCATGTGTCCATCCTACCATGCCTGGCCAGTGAGGTGGAGGTTGAAGAGCAGGAGGACCTGGCTGTCAGTGGAACTTATACTTCCTGGCTGGTTTGAGGCTGATGTAGGTTCTTTTCATCTCCTCGCTCTCAGGCTTCTTGATGTCTTTGTACCTCTCTCCCTTTGTACTCACCACCTGGTTATCAATATAGCGGATCAACTTCTTGGGAGCCTGGAAAGACATTAACACCAAATAGATGGACAGCCATGCTGCTAGCAGAAGCAGAGCTGCTAAGGGGCGGGTGGAGCAGGAGCCATGCTAGTCAGGAATGGGACAGACTGGCAGATCCTGCAGCACCTTAAGCTAAGCTAATCTTCCCTCTTTGATGACTAGCAGGCTCTGTGAACTGCCCTGCCTTTGGCCTGCCCCTTTGCTTTTTGCACTTGTAGCCTGATTTTTAAACCTTGTAGCCAAAGGACACTGAAACTGCTGGTGAGCTGGGAGTACTCTTACCTCTTTGGGTGGAGCTGGCCGATGTGTTTTCTGATCATCTGCACTATCCACCATCATGTATCTGGAACACAACGAGCATTTAGTGAGCACTGTAACATGTATTGTGTGGGGTTATTCACAGCCTATGTCCTTTCTCCCCTGGCTGGTTTGTGGCTGTGCAATGTGTCCTACTTGCCTAGATTGCAGCTAGGAGCATTTAACGTTCCCCTCTGGATCAAACAGGCAAGAATTGTGTCATCCTTCTGGTGAGAATCCAGCAGGATTCTCCTGGAGTAGCATCCTTGGCTGTATGTGAAGGGTATTGAAAACTCGGGCTGTTGAGACTGCTGATAGCCCCTGCAGAACTGCAAGAGGTGCTGAGGTGTGGTGTGCTCTGACATTGGCACAGCTTTGTTCCTTCTCAGCCTGAGTGATGGCAGCCAGTGGAGACAGAGGTGGGATTATAGGACCAAGCTGGCTGCTTCTACCCTGAAGAGATGGTGTTCCTCTCATACTCCACCTCCTACTTGACGAGAAAACAGGTCTGTGCTGGAAGCAACTTAATAAAACTGTCACCTCATTCCCTGTGTGACTGAAACATCAGGGTCCAAGCATTTGCTTGCTGTACTGCTGAGTTAATACTCTTGAGACTTTGGTGCTGGTTTAGTAGGTGGACAGCACAGCTGACTATGACTTCTCCCTCAGTAGCTAGAATAGTTGCTCCTGTGTATCTTCAGCTATGGTGATCTGCTCTCTGTACCTGTGCTTGAGTGATGTTTAAAGTACAGGATGTGGCCAAAATGTCATTAAAATGAAGTTCCCAGAAACATACTGGCAGCTGGTGCTTTTTTTTGTTCCCTTGCATGTTACTCTGAAACAAGCCTGCACAGGAGATGGGCAAGGACAGGGATTGCTAATTCTGCCTGGATGCAATTCTGCCTTGCTTTATCTTCCCTAGCCATCGGCTGTTTATTCGGTCACTGGGGAGGATGTAAAGTGGTGGAAAAGACGTGGCTGGATAGACACATGGAATCTGCATGCCCACAGGAGGAAACTCATGAAAGCTGAGATCTTAAAGCAGATCGATGAAACCACAGTGTGAGTTCTATTGAGAATTGAATGCTTCTGGAAATGAATAAAGGTAAACCAATCTAAAGCCATTTTCATTCCCAAGAAGTCCATAGGGGGACTTCAGAGAGGTTTCTTTAAATGCATTGAATTCACACTTTCAGCAACTGAGATTTAATCTTCCCAGTGTTGCTGTACAGGCAGTCTCTTAAAGATATCTTTAGCCTTGTTTGGACTGTCTCCAAGGATGGAGGTATGAATGAGTTGCTGTAGTTTTACAAGTCACCATGTGTTACCTGAGCTGCAGCACGATGTTTGTGTCTTGAACCTTTAACCAGGACCTCAGCTGACAGTACTGTGACTTAGACTATACCTGTAGGAGGCTGAAACCTCACACACAGCCAGTGCTGTGACCCAGCTGGGGCACGTAACCTGTTTCTGTGCCAGAGCTCTAAAGTAAACCCACACCTGTTTTTTTTCCCACCTGATGATTATATTTGTGCTTAGATATGTTCAGTTATACCCAAATCAGCTTTACGACATCCTTTCTAAGCATCGTACACCCCAAGTTCTTTCTATCTTGTTGTCATTCTGACCTTCCCCAAACTGTCACCTCCACCTTTACTGGGAGGAGAATAAGGGGTTCTTTGCTGCTGGGTACTTACTTCTCTAGGATAACCTGTTTCAGTTCTGCATGGTTGGGCGCTCTGCGGGGCCGTGCGAGTTCCTGGGAGGAGACAAGGCAGGTACGTGAGTAGCACAACACGTGGGGCATACAGCTACCCCCCTGCTAGCTCTGTGAGCCCAGCTGCTGGTGCAGCACTCCGGCCCTCCTGGGAAGGGGGGTGCCACCACAGCTCCGCTGGGGTGCTGGCCTGGCTGTGGGCACAGCCTGTACTCAGCCAAGGGAGGGAGAGGGGTTGTTGCTGCGGGTGATCCCCCTGGCTCATTGCACAGAAAGTTCCTGCGGTCAAAGCCTCTGCTTGCAGCAGACAGCTGGGACACCTGTGTGTGTCCCTGAGCTCTGCCCTGCTCCTTGGCCCGCTGCCACCCAGCTCAGAGTATGGTACCTTCACACTTGCACCTGCTGGGCCAATTTCCACCTTCTCCTCCACAATTAACTGCACTGCTTCCTCCAAGTTCCCCAAGGCCATGGCGAGTGCCTTCTCTGCCTGGCTCACAGTACAAGCCGGGAACATCTCCAGTAGCAGCTCCACCCCATCCTTCAAGTCATCGCCTTCCTAGTTGGAGCGAGAGACAGAGGTAAGTTGGGGATGCAGCAAAGAGAGGGCTATTGAAAAGGACTTCTCCAGTTTTGTGTTGTCAGGAAATTCAGCTTGCCCTTAGCTGAAGGCTCTTTGTCCTTATAAGCATGACTAAATCCCATTCCTGAAGCTAACAGGGGATTGTATCTTTGCAAAGCCAAAGCATCACTCTTCCTTAATCTCCACCCTCTGTATTTCAACTTTCTTTAAAGCAGGGCTGCTGTGAACTGTGTGGCCATGCTATATCTATCCTTAGGAGTGAGCTTTCTGGATGTAGTGCAAATGCTTGAACGCCCGCTCACCTTGTGAAGTTATATCTGCTTTGATCAGAAAGGGAAGGGACTGCTAAACAGTGACCTGTGGCCACATCAGAAGAAAGTGCAGCAGCAGCATTTTCTAGAAGGCTGTGGACACAGAATGATTGCACTGCGGAGCAGGAAGAGATCAGCACTGGAGAACCAGCAAGCAGTGCATGGGGGAAGGAGGTGAGGGGGATCTGCCAGGTGCTGCAATGCCTGTAGCATGGGTTATGCTGAATGGTGTTGCAGGACCAGGACTGCTGGGCCAATGACTCAGTGCTGTATAGCTCAGTAAGTGCAGAGCACAGAAGGTCATTGAGGTATCTTCAGGACCAACACCCAGATGTGGCTGCTTCCCATGCAGATACTGTGTGATAGCTGTGGAGAGAAATGGTGACACAGCTCAAACTGGGGAGTGAGGCTAGAGAAGCAGGGTGGAGCCTGGCTAGTGCTGCAGAGGCATCCCCCTGGTGCTGCTGTGGGATCTCCAAGGGCCCTCGGACAGGCGTGCTCTACCATCGCTCTGGCTCATCCTTTCCAGTGGCTGGGAAGGATGAGACAGAGCAATAGCTCGCACTTCTGTCAGCACATAATTTTCTTTTTCCACTTACTGACACAGTCTTGCTCAGGCCATACAATGGAGGAGATAACACACACCAGTGATGCTGTGTCACAGCCTATGCTGTGGTTCCTTCCAGAACATGCCCTCAGGTGGTGCTGGTAGACTAGTGCTGGGTGACTGTCCCCAGTGCTCCTGCTCCTCTGTGGGGTGCTCATACCTGGGCCCTGGCTCCGTCTGTTGGAGTAAACAGCCTTTCCCCGTTGCATGCTCCAGCTCCAGGCTCCTGGCCCTTGGTCAGGTCTTCAGAGGGTGCTTCACTCCTGCTTTCCACAGCCTTTTGGCCAGGTTTTTCTTAAAGACACAGTGATATCTCCTGAGGAACAGTCCCACTAGTGCTAGAGCTCTGAGCTTTCTGTTGGTGTTATATTGCTAGTGCATCCATGCCAAAGCAAATCCCTTCTTAAGTGACAAGACTGGGAAGCGCTACTGTTCCTCCTGCCCTCAGCTGGGACAGCTGTAGCTCTGCTCACACTGGCCTGCAGTAAGGCAGTGCTAGTGCATGCTGGAGCGCCCAAGCGCTGCATTTCCAGGCTTTCCAGGCATGGGCTGCTTGCAAATTCAATTCTACCTGTCAATTCTCAGCTCTCTATCCCTTTGGCTGTGGATACTTACAGTCTTTTTGTTACATTTCTAAGAATTCCATGGTGTTTGCTCTAACTTTGAATTAAGGTGTGGTTTTGATTTTAAATTTGGGAATACACTCTGGTAGTCCCCAGAGGCTGTACGTGAGCCAGCACATCCTGTGATCAGGTTACCTGATGCATCTCTGTTTACAGGCTCTTTCTGTGTCACTTTATGGAAAATCATTTTACCTCTGTCCTGTCCTCTCTAAAATTGGGATGGTGCTGTCCTTCCACACTCTGGCTATATCAGGATTGTCAAAGGGGAGGATGCAGGGGACTAGAGCAGAGCAGCAGATTTTGTCAAGTTCAGGAAAGCAGCAAGTAGAAGACAGGACTATCGGTTCTACACTGTAGCTTTCTGGCAAGACTGCAGTGATGTTACTAGATAAGCAAATCCCAGACTGGTGTGTCCTAAAAGGTTTAATATCCAGGCACTTCACCTGTCTGTTGTTTAGTGGGAAGTAGCTTTGGGGCTGATTAATATAGCAATCCAGACAATCTGTGAATGCTGAGGTTAGAAAGAGTCATTGGGATAGTGTAGTCTTCCGCAGTTCTGCATAGTGCAGGGCAGAGCATATCACTGCTGATTTTGCATCTGTGCCAGGGTTCATGGGTGAATGGGAAGTGAGCCTGGAGGATGCTTAAAGTCTAGAAGTGACACACATAATCAGCTAGATTCTCTACTTGACGATGCACCTGACACGGGCTGCCTGGTGGTAGTGTTGCTTAGGCAGATGGCTATCAGAGGCAGGCAGAAATCCTCACTTTCAGAATTAACCTGCAGTAGAATTTCAACAAGCAGCCCCGTATCTGTTATTTCTTCCTTATTACTCTGAATTTGATCTCAGCAGAGGTGTTTGGAGATCTGATCAACTGTTTTTCACCCCAGTATGTCTTGGACAGTATTCCATATGACTCAAACCTCCCGTGTATTGCTATCAGAAACCTAACTGAACATTAAAAAAAATCATCATTCAATTCAGGCTACCTTATGAAATCCTAACTGTGGCAAACAAGACTGTATTTTATCCTGTGACAGTGCTCAGCTCCAAACACTAAGATTGAAAACCTGTGCAGAATATACCTTCTTGTGCTGGAATTGTCCGTGTAACTCACCTTTGCTGCGAGCTTCACCAAGCCTTTCCGAGAGGGAGAACATCATTTCACAAAATTCCTCGCTGCAGGAGACAGAAGCCATATAATTAGCGTGAGGAATAAAAGCAGTAGCCTATCCTACTTGGCCACCTCTTCATAGAAAGACAAGGCTCGACAGGAAGCCCAATAAAATAAACTGGTATTTCAGATGGCCAAGGACCTACTTGCAAACTATACTGGGATTACCATCTGTGTATTCAGGCAAATACTGACTTAGTCATAATGGCATGAGTTTGTTACTAATACGTCTTCAACTGGGTTTAAAAAAAGAAAGACTTTATGGTACTGAGGGGCTTGGGTCCAGGCCCCCAGTGCATGGCATGCACATACAAAGCAATAACATTCACATACCTGTGGATTTCTGCAAAACCAGGGATATAAGCCTCCATCATTTCCACAAAGGTGTCCATGTCAAAAGTCTCCTCTGAGGACTCTGGTGAGCCCAGCTCTTCCAGGACACCCGTGATATAAGAGAAGAAAACATCATCCATCCCACTGGAGACAGAGAGAACACAGGGCATGGCAGCAGGGTCAACAGGCCTGTTTTTTCTCTTTCTCTCCATTCCCATTCACCTTAACCTTGTGTCTTTCTAATATAGCAGCACAAGGACCTATGTGGACTGCATCTTATAGGCAGATCCCACCAGTAAAGCCAGGTAGCAGGTGGTCAGTAGTCAAGTGGGCAGCATTTATGGATAAAATCCTACGTGCTGTCCTGCCTCCTGGACAGCACTGAATGAAAGCAGCAGTGTGGGCCCAGAGGCTGTGTTCCCTGTAGGTGCTTCAGCTGAGCTAACCAAAATATTCCAAGTGCTCAAACCCTGACTTTTCTATGCTGACTGGTGTTTCAGGTGTGGTCATCATATTCTGTCAAGTTGCAATTTCTATGGGATGCAGTGTTACCTGCTTGATGCTCTCCACGCTTGTGTCGCTGCTGCCACGGGCTGCACAACCAGCTGCTGTGTTCCAGCCTCAAGGTGGCTGTATCTCTGCATGCAGGCAGAGTTCAAAAAAGGAAGAGCCCTGACGTAGCATTATGCTGCTCAGAAAGCCCTTTGGGAGCACTATGGAATGAAGGGAATCCTATATTCTAATGTGTATTACTGGACAGGAAATTAATCATCTTGGTCATCAAAGAAATTACATTGGTAGATTGCAATGCTGAACGACAGTTGTTCAAGCATTCCCATCAGAGCCTGTGCTAATTACCCGCATCCTGGATCTGACTTAGGAAAAGCAACACCAAGTACAGGGAAACTACAGAGTTCAGTATAATGTGTAGAGGTACAATTAATGCAGAGTTCAAGAAAGAACAATGATATTGGATCTTCCTATCTCGACATACCTGAGGTCTGCTGCAGGGATGTGAGACTGGATGAAGTGTGTCAGTGTGTCTCGAATGATTCTTTCAAGTTCCATGTCTCTCCAAATCTTTCTCCTAAAAAAGGAGGAAAAAGAAAACTCCATGTAATTTCAAAGGCAAGAAGCAGATCAAAATATCACCAAGATCAAAAGGGAGGTATGGTATTGGCAAGTGTGCTCTTCTCATCAGAACAATTCATAAACTCCTCCAATATGTCCTGTCATCCCTGGGTAAAAGCAGGCAGATATCCACAAAAAGCAGCAGTATGAGGATCCCCTGAAAATACCAGCAGCCCAGTATCTTGGGCCTCTCCTGCTCATGTTGATGCTAGCAGTATGCAGCTGTACTGTACATTTAAAATGTCCCCTCCAGGAAGCAAAGCGGGAAATGCAGATGTGTCCAGCTGCAGGACCTCAGAGACACCTTTTGAGCTGGAACGCTGTGTTGTCTGGCGAGGAAGCAGCGGGCAGTGGGTTTGTATGCTCAGAAAGGGGTGGACCTTCCAGCTAAGAGCATTCGCAGCGATGCTTGGACTCAGGAACAAGTGGGAGGAAGGGTAATGGCTCCTAAAGAAAGGACAACCTAGAGCATATTTTACAGGGAAATACCAAGCAGGGCACAGACAACTAGTCTGCCAGCCAAAATATCAAAGGTCTCCAGGTCAGGCACAGACTGCCAGTGGAATCCCGCCCAAACAGGAGCCCGTTGTTGTGCTCGGTAAATGACCCATTCTGCAGTTGATGCAGCTGCAACAAGGGGTGCTTGATAACGCAAAACTCAGGGGAGTTCTAAGAATCACAGAGCTCCTACAGAAGCAATAGCAGAGGGGGCCTGCCCACAGCTCTCCTTCAGCCATCAGTACTGGGCCTGGACTGAATTGAGTGGAGAAAAGCCATTCCTTAACCATTCCTTCCCCCTGGGCTCTACAAAGCTGCTGGGTGGACAAACTCCTGGTGTAAGCACAGAATTCTTCTGAGGAAGGGAACTAGCCCTGCACATAGAGAAACTGATGTGGTCATCGGCCAGAGAGCTTCCAAAGGTCGTCATGCTCCCACCAGTACAGCTCCTTCATTCCAACCCCACCAGGACCGGACCAGGTCTGTTTGACACAGAACTCGTGAAGCAGTCATGTGGGATGCCGAGAGACAATTCCCATGTTCCCATGGGAATCAAAAAGGTTTGGCCTTTCCCGAGATGAAGCTTCCAGAGCTTGCAGGATATAAACAAACCCACCCCACAGCATTCAGCACTGCTCTTGCAGGACCTAGAGAGAACCAAAGCCCAGCAGCCTGTTGGCAGCGTCGTCTGCAATCTTGGGGCCCACTCAAGCTCTGCACTGTGCTTGGCCACCACTGTGGGTGCCCAGACCACACATGTGCTTCTCTGTTTGTCACTGGCCCAGGGAGCTCGCCCAAGCCAGCCGGACCTGCCTCTCGCTATTGAAGGAGAAAGCTTACACAAAGGTGCTCTGCTGTGTATACGGCATCCCACATCGCATCTCCCTGCAGTGATTCCCCATAACGTATTCCCAGTCTGTGCTCTTCTACTCTTCAGGGCTTTGAACAGACACAGGCTTTGCTACCCAAAGGACCAACTGAATCCCCGTGTCAGTGCCATTCCCTTGGGACAGTAGGGAGACAAATACAGAGAGAACCTCACAGCAGCAGGACATGAACAGTGAGATATACTCATATAGAAGAGCTGCCCCAATTTTCACTGTGTTGAAAGCTAAACACAAAAGCCATCTAATCACCTAAACTTTCCTGCAGCTACTATTAGTATTAACCCTCCTGCTGTTCTAGATCCAGTACTCAAAAAAGAAAACCAACCCTTCTTTACACATGCTTCTCACTTGAGGAAATGAACAGTAAGCTAAAAATGCCGTACCACTACATGACCAACATACCTGTATTCAAAGACAGCACATCCAGAAACAGCTAGAGGAAGGCATCATCAGAAAGGATTATTTGTTTGCTATTTCTGTCTTAAGCCAAAAAAAATCTTTGCCTCCTGTAATTGCAATTAGAAAATTCCCATTTCACAGCATTAGAGGAAACCAACAGCCCAGACTTTTTCAGGTAGGAGCTCTTCATGCAAACACCCAAAATGAGTCCGAGTTCCTGTGCTGCTTTTACTTTTCAGCCTCACAAGGATCCTTTGCTTGCATTTCTCTCACTTTTGCAGACGTCATGGCCTGCACGTGTGGAAGCTGGATGTTAAAAAACAACCACGTGCCCAAACACCTTCTCTCTGCACATTTGTTGTTTCTGTGCGTTTTGTGTTCTCTCTAGTGGTGTGACGGAACAAGGTTTATCTTTGTCATCTCTGCAACGTGCACAGCAAAAAAGGTGAGCTTTGCTCTTCTCAGATATCAAAAAGCCAATGATAAGATTTTGAATCTCACTGTTTGCAAGAATACCATCCTAAGCAGCACATTTTTCCCCTTGTTTTAAGCTGAATCTGCAAATTGGCAACCACCAAGCCCCCTAACTTGCAAGTACAAGAAAAGTAATTTTCTTTTTTACAGAAATCAGGGATGGGAAATCAACATACAGCAGTCGAAATGCTCTTACTACAGTCACTACTATCAAGAACAATGCTTATTTCTTTCTTCCTCAGAGTCTTCATGAAATTCTGGAAACTCGAGGTCCAAAAGATTTTGTCCATTTCCATGAAACAGGCCCATATTCTGTAAGAGGTAACTGTATAGTAACCAATAACATTTCCTGACAACCTAATTACCTGAACAACACAGCACAATTCACCATGTCAGAGGCACTTTTGTGAGGTCCATAAATTAGCTGCTGGTAATTTATTCTGATCAATAGAACAGGCAAAGTCACTCATCTCCTTAATCAAAGGCACTTGCAGGCAAGTGTCAGACTGCGACAAGAGAAACATAGAAAAATATAATTCAGCAACAGGAGCATCATAGCTATGGCCAGGCACTAACTGGTGTTGAATCCGTTCCCCGACCTCTGACAACCACAAGAAATGCTGGTGTGAAGTGTCTGAAAATATTTAGGTATTTTCCTGGGGAGTTACCACGCTGTATCTGAACAAATCTATTTCCTTGTGTCTGTGAGTGGAAAGAAGGCAGCGGGTTTTAACCGTTGGGTATAAATGGTATAAATCTCTGGCATCTCAGACAAATCCATCCATCAGCACGCTCGGATTTAAGGTTTACATACAGAGAAGGCAAGCTGCCACCTTTAGCCTGCCTTTAAAGACAGGAAACCCTTTAAATGACAAAAGCACAGTTTACACTGAAGGACAGAAAGCAGCTAAATGATCAAGTATTTCTTCAAAGGTCAGCCATCGCCCTTTCACCTGAAGAACCCATCTCTGCTCCTATAAAACGAGAGGCAGCAAGAGAGACAAATGCGCTTGCATTTGATCATTTATTGCCACAGAGGAGAGACTATTCCCCAGTAAAGAGTCTGTCCTTACAAAACTTAACATCTGGGGGATCTGTAATGCACAACGGTCTTGGCCAAATGAGGTTTGTGGAAGACAAGTCCTGAAGGTCCTCTGGCCTTTCAGATTCGGTGGGTATTTTCTTGAAATAGAGGGAGCTGATTAAAAATCTTTATATAAACATTTAAAATGGATTCTTCAAGGAACAAACTGATATTGCTGCGTGTTCCTCCGCACACAGCCAAGTTTAGAATTACAGAACTCAGGACACCAAACCACCTTATGTACTTTACCTTCAAATGCAACATTTTTCAAGTGGTCACCTGCAATAGTTAAGGGGGAGATTTACTAGAAGGGCTTATGCTATGTGCACAGTTTTGTGGAGGAGTGATTTATAATGCAAAGAATGATCTAAAGCCCAAAGGCAGGAGAAATCACTCTCCTGAGAGCTCAGTTTTACAGAAAAGGTATTACCGTGATTTTAAACTTCCAGCCATAATTGCAACGTGGATTTTAAGATCACTTCAGTAGTTGTCAGCTGATTCAAACACATCTATGAAAGTCCTTCTGTATTCCTTGTCATTATAAGGTGGGCCCTGCTTAATACATTGCACAGAATCTATTTTTTAAAACACATGGTCAAGAAATGGTATTCCTATTGCTCTGCCCTCAGCTAGAGCCTCACAGTTTTGCACTGTCAGAACAAGAGACCTTCAACCCTTGAAAATCCCTGTCACTTTTCAGATGGTCTTTAAGCACCGGGGTTTATTATTAAAGAGTGAGTAGTGGAGCACTGTATGTCATCTCATTAAGACAGGGTTGGTTGGAAACATCAGGAGTGCTTACTTGATCCACATAATATCGCATGGCATACGTATTTCCTCACCTCAGGCAGAGAAAAGTGGTATCAGTTCTCAAAATGTGAATTCGAAAATTATTCATTTTCTGTACTAGATACTTTGGCTCAACAAAGTTTGCCACCCTCCTGTTTGTCTTGAGAACCTGGTAATCTCCATCACCCTTGCATTTTTCTTCCTAACACGTTAATGTCAAATTTGTTCGGTTTGTGTTTTTTTTTNCATTACCCTTGTGGTGTCTGAAATATCTACTTATACTATATTCAAAAAAAGTTGGCTTCTTTTTGTACAACTCTCATGAATCTGCCTTCCTTAAAAAAAAAAAGGGTGATAATCTGAAATATTTACATACAGCTAGATCATTTCTGAAGGCTCTTTCAACCCAAATTTCAGTAATCATTCTCAAATGGTCAATGTGATGAGATAGGAAGGATTGACTGTGCTTTGGATGTTATATTAACAAGATAGACTTGAGGAGAGCAATTTAGGAAAAAGTTTCTGAGCTAAGAGGAACCATCATTTGGATGTATATCAACTTTTATGAGATCATACGTTTGCCTACCAATGAGCTGAGGTTTCCACAAGCAGGAGGAGACGGGTGTTGTACGCCTTAGATGTTTCTCAGAACAACTTAGACAAAGTTTAGATAAATCTGATCTGAGTGGTGGACTAGAACACACTGAGGTTTCTTTCACTCAAGTTTCAGTCATTATTCTCAAGTGAGCAAGTGATGGGGCACGGACGGTTCACTGTGCTCTCTCTGAAAACTTGCTATGAGAAAGCACAGAGCACGTCTCGTGCAGGTGTGTGCGTGCACACGCACATGCGTGCCTGTGCTTGGGGAAGTGCGGATCCCTGGGACATAAGTAGCACTCAGCATAGCCTGTGACATACAGCCTCAGAGGAAATCTCTCAAAAGCCACATCTGCAGGACGGAGAGTGAACTGTGGCTATGTTCCACTGAACTACTTTACCTCCTGAAACTTTGCTGGCTTCAGAGAAAACTTCCCAGGCTAACACCTTACAGATGTAATTTCAGCACTCCCATTTTTTGTTTTGCTCGCTATAGAAGTCCCTAAAAGGACTTTCATGGTGTGGTTGCTACGGGAAAGCAGGCTGAGGTCATTGTGCACGTTAACACAATTAACCGCTTAATGCTCTGACATTAAAATAAGACTTTTGGTAATAACTCAGTCCCACTAAATTACAGTAATAGAAGACAGTAACGCCAGTGGCCAGACTCTTCCCTCCCTCCCAGATCTACGCTGGAGGGCTGCACCTGGGTGCTGCTCTGCTGGCGCGGGGCCCTTACCTGAGCAGGAGTACTGCCTGTGCGAGGGCCTCGGCTCACGGCCGGTGTTCACGAGTCACTTCAGTGCCCGCAGAAGAGTCGACGGCCCATCCTATGGCTGCTCGGCCCAAGCCATGAGTGAGGGAGTCCTCTATGGGAAAGGAAAACTGAGTTACCTGGAGCACAACAGAATCGTTCTCTGTATGTGGGTGTCTTTATGCTTTGTGTCACCTGCGGCTGTTTCCCCCAACGCAAACGGTACATCTTTATCCTTTGGAACAAAATGTACAATGTGAAGGGCTAACCTGGATGCGAGAATAGTGTACTTGTCAGCCTCCAACTCACTGCCACATTGGGATGTTTTTCAACATTTACAATTTCTGCAGCAAGGCCTGCAGTGGTCTCTCAACATCACGGGCATGTTTCCAAGGCACTGGTGGCCCGCTCGGGCGTCCTTGGGGCATGTCCCCATGGCCAGCGCTCCGCCAAGCCCCGCGCTGGGTGGGCGGCTGGTCCGGACCCGCGGCTACAACATTACACCTACGGGATCGGCAACTTTTGGGCGTTACTGATTTTCTCCGTCTCTGTTCCCCCC